>QMIH01001517.1:51091-89113 GCA_003987875.1 Clarias batrachus | reverse complement strand
AACCATTTAACCCATCTTAAATCATAACCTCCTTTAACAAACCTTGTCAAATTTGACACGGAACTCGCGGCCGCATTCTATGGGTGTAGTGAACGAGTCGAGATCCTGTCCCCAGAAGGCGAAGAACTTCTCGATGCGCAGGCTGCGCAGGGCGTAGTACCCTGCGTTACGGATGCCGTACTTCTGACCCACCGACATCACCTCGTTATACACGTGCAGCGCGTACTGAGAAAACAAAAATCGCACGATATGAAAATATTAAACTAATACCAGGTTAGTTAGTTAGTCGTGATGTATTACGATGACATTTACGAGCACCGCACCTCTATAGGGATGTACAGCATGAAGCCTGGCTCTCCTGTATGCGTCATGCTCATTACTCTGATACCGTTAGCGTAGCCCACGCTCATTTCCTGTAACCACAAAAAAAAAAAAAACAAGGGTTTTAAAGGGTGCTGGTCTATCGGGATGAGACCTGAACGAGAGCCGAGGTTGAACACTTGCCTTACAAAACAGAGAAGGGAAATGCTCAGGAGTCATGGAGACGTAGGAGAGCTCAGACAACACGTCCATCGCCCGGGGACCGATCAGATTCAGAGCTGCGCGGTGCGAGAGATGAGGCGACAACTTGTATGATCATGAAGGGCATTATCAGAACATGAATAAACCATTATATCAAGCTTCAGAAATCAAGGATTGATGATTGATATACCAGTGTATTTCCAGCTGACGTCCTCTAGGTGGAGCTGTGGGTCACTGGGCATGTGCTTCTTAATCCAAGACCAACAGTGCACTTGCTGATCCGTAGGAGAGATGATGAAGAAACTACAAACGAGACCAAAAAAAAAAAACGAACACTTATAAACTGCTTCCAACTATTTTTCAAACGCACTTAAAATCTACACTATTTATCCAGAAGTATGTGAACACCTGACCTGACCGTCACACCCAGATGTGGTACTCATGTCAATCTAGATTTTCTTTGTATGCTGTAGCCTTACAATTTCCCTTAACTGGAACCATGATGTGACTGCGCAAGGTGAGTCTGATCTCAACCCCATTCTGATCTCAACCCCATTCCTTTTCTCAAGCAGCTTACTGTATATTTCTAACCTTCACATTTACAGCATTTAGCAGATGCTCTTTTCTAGAGCGACTTACATTTAGCTCATTATTCATCTGAGCAATTGAGGGTTAAGGAGCATGCTCAAGGTGGTGATCCTGGGGTTTGCTCCCCAACGTCTTAACGACTTACCAACCCCTGTCCCTAGTACCAACTCCTTTTTTTATAGGTTTTGAAATACTAAATAAATATTAACGTTCTCTGTAATTTGTTATTGACTGTTTCAACATCATGCAGCAAAAAAAAATTCCTGTCAATCTTTTGCACACTCCAGTCCAGTAGGTGGCGGTATTGACGCTACCACTCAAACTCAAAAGAAGAAGCAGCACAAAAAATTTTTTATAATAATCAAGAGTATTTGCTTGTTTTTTTCTACAAAAGCTGTGGTAAATTTTAAAAGAATCTGTTATTTTAGATTGTTTAATGTTTGCAATAAGTAAAATGAATAAATAAAATAATTTATAAGTGTCATTGATTCGGAATCAAAAACTGACCAGCAGATTGAATGAAYCGAATAGTCCATAAACAAGAAAAAAAAWAATAATAATTTAATCACACGGCTCTASTCATTATTCTTAAGTCTAAGTACAAGTCTAACTATTCCTAAATAAGTTTAAATAATAATAATAGGGCTGCAATTAATGATTATTTTGATAATTGATTCATCTATCGATTATTGAAAGCGATTAATCGGATTACTACAATCATAATTACTCGATTTTTTTTTTCTTTCTTTTTTTTTTTTTTTTTTTTTTTTTTTTTTTTTTTTTTAAGTATTGGCTTTTAAATTTAGCTTGAGGTTGTTTGAAGTCAAGATCAAGATAATAAAGATGAAAAATATGTCTAACTTTCCTGATAAGCAATAGAATATAACTATTAATCAAAGCTTGAAGATGGCGAGCAGCAATCATGTGAGAATGTTAAGAAAGCCGAGATAAATCTGCACAATAATCTGAACACACATTGCTGACTTTTTCCACACACTTTGCACTCCATGGACTGTTTACAGTATACATTTTCATACGTTCCGCCTGACGTACCTGTTCTTGCTCAGACGGACCACGCTGCAGTCGTTCTCGTAGCCCCCTCTCTCGTTCAGCATGCCGGTGTGGACGATGTGTCCTACAGGGACGTCCAAATCATTAGAGCACAGCCACTGGAGCAGCTCCAAGGCCTGATCCCCGGATGACTAGTGGGGTGGAAAATGGTTTTAAATTTTTTAAAGTGAGTCAATAATACAGTTGTGCAAGAATAATCTATTTACAAATTCAAAATCAATAGAAAAATAGAAAAAAAAGTTCTGGCAGGAAAGCAAGAAAAACTTGCAAGAGCTAATCTGTTCAAATTTACACAAATGTAGAATCCAGTTTATCCACTTGGTCTGTGTATTTACCCAGCCTGATAACAAAATGCAAATATTACACCAAACACCAGCAATAAAATGATAACGCTTTGAGAAAAGATAAAGCAGTAAATTTTGATAGTGACTTCTTGTTTTGAATCATTTTATGTAAAAAGAAACATGTTGTGTAAAGTACCGCTTTATTAAAATATATATATAAAAAAAAGAAATATTGTGGTGAGTTTGCTAGTTTTGGCCCATGTCCATTGTTTTTCCGCTGCCTGGCTAATAAACATGAGAAACAAACATTATCCCTATATACACAGTCTCAGTTGTGACTATAAAACAAATTGAGCAATGGATCTCAACAGTCACTCCTTCCTCTTACATCCTGTAGTTTTATATTACATTTAACRTATAATTAACCCTTTATTAATCATGTACCTTTTAAAGTTCTGGAAGCGTTTAATATCTGGGACAGTGTCATTGACATGTCAACACATGATGTAGGACTGAAATACGGCAAAATGCAGCAGGACAACAGCTTATTTTTCCAAAACCACAGGTATGTGTAAATAGATGAGACTAAATTAAATCAGACTGTAAGTGATTTGGAGGAAAAACAGAAAACATTGTGAAAAAAACTCCTATATTTACTCACTGTGAGCTCAAACTTGGTGAAGGATGACATGTCGATGACACACACCGCCTCCTTACAACACTTCACCTCAGCACCAACGATGTCAAACCAGTCCGGCTTATAAAAGGTTTTACTCTGATCCAGGGCCAACAAATCTATATTAAAGTACGGGGGGAGACAACCATGAGTTTGATATGTGGCAAAAAATGCTAACACTAAAATAATGATAATACCATATTGATGGAAGACATCTGACTTCATTATATTGCGAAATACGGCTGCTGAGCCTCGACCTGACCAACCCCAGATCATAAACACTGCCTCCAGAGGCTTGTACRGTGACCACAGTACGCATGATGGATGTGCTTCCCTTCTTACCCTGACACGCCAATCACTCTGGAAAATATTAGCTTGATCCGGGCCAATAATATGACTCGTGAAACAATTTTTGGCCAGAGAAAGTGACTAGAGAAGTGACAGTTATGACTAGAGAAGTGACAGTTAATACTTGGTGTGCCAACACCAGCAGTCTTGTAATTTATCAAGTTTTACAAGAAAATTGTCAGATTTTTATTAAGCATGACTTTTTTTTACAGCACTGTATACACAGTTGAGCAAAACTACTAAATGCTGTGCGCAAACGTAACGCATAAACAGACCGCAGATAGAGTACAACTCATACTTGGAAAACAAGAACWTTACAAGTGTGCTATCCATGCTTAATCAGACAAGGTTAGAACAGTACAGGTAGTTCCCGACTTACGAATGAGTTCAATTCCCGGAGCACGTTCATAAGCTGGATTTGTTCTCAAGTCCGACAAAGTAAGTCTTATATGCCTTTGACACGAATATACAATGTAAAGCATCCCAACCCATTTACACGAATATACAATGTAAAGCATCGCAACCCACTTGACTAGATCGGATCCGTGCATCTGTTCCCTTTTCTCCACACTGCCATCATGTGGGCAAAAACCGTAACCGCATGCAAGCCTTTTTAAACATGCCTAACGAGCCAGCTGTCCTTGTTTAAATTCAACCTGGGAGGGAGGGATAACACTACATGGAGTTAATTTTTTTGGGACATTTTATATATTCTGAATTTTTTATTTATTTTTGTTTTTTTTACACACTGAAAATATTGTATACAATTGTAAATACTGGTATCTGGTGCACCACAGTGTATATTTGTTGTACAATACATGTGAGCTACAAATTTTCGTAGATCCACGGTCCGTTCGTATTTGCGGGAATTCATAACTCGATTGTTCGTAAGTCGGGGACTGTAACTGTATTGTATTGTATATTGTGTAGCTGCTGGGAAAAATAACAAGGACAAAAGATCCCTTAAAGAAATTCTCACCCTTTCCCGGAGGAACAAAATACTTGGCCCGCTCAAAGCCGTGCTTCTCCATCCAGCGAGCCCCCTGTGTGTCCAGACGGTCATAAAGAGGGCTGGTGCGCAGCTGTCTGCCCGTCTGGAAGTCCCATCTCGGCACTTTCAGCTCATACAGTAGTGCTAGAACATTCGGAGGAAGAAATGGATACGGAAAATGAAGTGAGATTAAATAAATTCTGACCCTGGATACACAAAAAGCTGCAAATGCAACAAGGTTACAGACAAACACTTGTGAAAAGTGGAGACAAGTTTCAACCAACAACCAAAAAAAAAATTTTTGTGCTGTTATAGGAAAAACGTTAGTGTGAGAGGGTGAGGCGGAGTTACTGTTAGCAGTTAAGAGGTTGATTATTTGCCTAACGAAATTGATGTTTTTTTATCTTTTTATAGTAAAACCTTCTGTCCAATTAGAATAAATACATATTATACAGTACATCAGAAAGTTCCGGGCAATCTGATTGAGGCATTCCAAGAGTGCTGATAATGAACGGTAACGCCACTGGGATGCTCAACTCCATGTCCCAGTAGTTCCAATAACTGTTATTTACACCAACTGTCGGTTGCAGCGAAAGTAGGTCTGTACTGACGGTAGTACCGAGGAGAGATCAGCCATCTGCCAAAACCCAGTTCAAAATCAGTTACAGAAGCAATTTCATCAAAAAATAACTAAATAAATAAATAAATAAAGACATTTTGACTCCTTAATAATTCCATCCAAGTTGTTTAGCATCGCATTCGAACCTTCTGTGTTCTTTTATTTACTGCTACAAAGATAACTAGCGCCAACACAAGGCTGAATCCAAAATGGCTTTCTAACTCCTCATCTAGGGGACTACTTGGTGTGTGAAACAAGCGATTGTATATGCTACATAGCGCACCTCAACAGAGCTGATATTCTAAAGCAGAATAAGTCGAAGTGAAACTTCGTGAGATTTACAGGACTGTCCTTCTCGTTCACAGTATATTCCTCTCACCAGTCAGAATTTAAAACTACTTTCACCCCTGTTAATTACACTAACTGTTGGTCACCAGCTCCACCAGTCGCGGTTAGTTAGTTCCACCACTTGAGGAAAGATATTTGCGGCGGAAATAAACAAACAAAATGTAATCTATTGATAAACGGTGTTTGTGGAACTGTTGTATAAAAACAATATCGCACTCAAGGTTGTGCTGTATTGCTAGATACAGCACGGCTGTGACGCGGTCATACCCAGCACTTCCTCTCATGTAATATTGCTTAACATATAAAATAGAATAATAAAAAAAAAAWTTTAAAAAAATATATATAAAATAGAATAACTTGCTTGATGAAACTCAAAATAGATATGATGCACTCTGAACTGTTGAAACACCTTCATATATTTTTATTAGACTTTTAAAAAATTTTTATTTATTTTACATCACTTCTGTGCCCTTTTTTTAATACTTACGCATGACCTCCATCACGCGATGACGCAGAAAAGTGCGGCTGCTCTGCAGATTCCCGAATCGCTTAATGTCCAGAGGCCAAACGTTAGCGGTCGGATAGCCGTAAGTCATCCACTCTGCTAAATATCTGAGCAGAAACAAAAAATAAATTAATTAATTAAAATAATGAATAAAAAAACAGAGGTAAGAATCGAATACTAGGATGAAAGATGAACAAATTTTTCAATCGAGTTCTAGCTCGTTCCGTACTTGCCAGCCCCTCCTGCAAAAGACAGCCCCGAGGAGTTCATGCCTGCCAGGACGTAGTAGCCGTGCACTCCTGGAGTCTCGCCCATGAGACAGCGCATGTCCGGGGTGAATGACTCGGGACAGTTCACCAGCTGATGGATCTCACACGACTCCAGGTTCGGCATTCTTCTCAGCAGGGCGCTCAGCATGGGCTCTGAGAAAAAAAAAAAAAAAAAGTAAAAAGATATGGTCATAAAATACAGGCTGTCACTGGAAGTGTGATGATGCTTTAAGAAATGTACGTTATGTACATGAAACAACATGTCTGTTTCATCAGTTCAAATAAGATGGAAATTACACATTTGACTCATGCGCCTTTTGGCACACAAGACCAACAGCTCACTCAGAAACTCACCTGAGTGTGACTGAGGCCTAAGAACAGAACACAGCAGACAGAGAACACACCAGCATGTGTAAGAGCGTCCTTAAACCCTGAAACGCACTGAATGCATCACGAAGCTGGACTCACCGAAATGGTCCCAGTCCTCCTGCATGTTCTGGATCTCCAGCTGATTGCGGCCCTCGGTGAAGATGGGTTTGGGGTTCTTCTCGAAGCCTCCTGAGAGGATGCCGCCCTGCCACGTCCGTATGTAGATCCTCCCGTCCATATCCATCACCACTACAGGGTCACAATGAGAGCATTCGGTTTGTTTGTCTAATACTYTATTTATATGATTTGATTTAATGCAACAACAGTTGTTTGTAAACATGAAAAAATAAATGAATAAATAGATAGATAAATAAATAAATCTCTGAGCTTAAATAATTGAGACTTTCAAATGGCGGCATACTATATTGTTACCGAAAACCTAAACATGGGTATACGCCATTGACACGAATATAGAATGTAAAGCATACCAATCCACTTAAACAAATCTGTCCCCTTTCACCACACTACCATCACGTGGCCGAAAACTAACCACACCTAAGGAAATTAATCTAATCGTAAAATCTAACAGCGTTGTTTCTGCACCTTTAAATCGTGAGTGGAATCCAGGACACTATTTTGTCTCAGAGCTGTTTTCCACCGTATTGGACTGTGAACTCTGCTTTGTTGAGGATTTTCCGAAATTATGATTATTCACCAACAGGACAGCTTTACAGGAGAGACATTTTCTATCATCATGCTTTGGGACTGATTCAGTGAAACCGGTGAGGCCGACTCATTTCTCCCACACCCCCACACGAGCACACACACACAATATACCAGACTTTAGACATTCTATACATTCACTTACACACTAAAAATAATGTATATAATTATATCTATTTATAGATCTAGATATCTATTAGATATCTATCTATAATAGCTGCAACTGAATAATACAGATAGCAATCAAATCAATAAACAAACATTTTGGCTTGCGGTATAGCACGGGCTGTTCGTTTATCTGTAGTTACCAGGTGTTGTGGGTTGCAGAGGTTCCTGTAGAGGTTTGGTGAGGAGGTAGAAGTGCTCACAGCCGTGCAGAGGCACAGACACCTTCACTTCACTGCTCTGACCGAGCTCATACGCCCACTGCAACAAACACCAAACATGGGAACCACAAATCTTATATGCACTCTACTTAAGCATTTAATGACTTGTATAATCATCAATTAGATGTCCACATTGAAAAAAGGATTCAGTGTATTTTATTTATTTATTTATTTTTATTTATTTAAACGAGCACATCTTTAGTGCAAACAAATGCAAACGGCTTGTAAGTTTTTCTTTAAATTCTTTACTCAAGTATTTCATCAGAAAATGACAGCACATGCACTAATATGTATAGTGATTCCAGATGAACGGGTTTATTATATCACTAATATCACCATGGCGTAAATAACAGTTATGGTATTTGTTTTTCTTTCTTTCTTAACAACTTGACAGCTTCRACGCCTATATTCATGGCGAGGATCAGTTTTAGTTCTTCAATATTTAAACTAGAGAAGATGTTTAGGATAATTTTTTTCTAAAAATTGTAAAACTGAATTTGGATTTATTGTTTAAAAACTGTTTGTCAACAGTATAAAACAAATTCCTCTGAAGACTTACAGTCAAATAAAATATTTTAATGGGCAGAAGGGTTTTTTCAAAAGTGAACTTTCTCTTGTTAATTAAAAATTTGACTTTAGTTTTTGAGTATCCTATTCTGCATTTTGAATAAATTATTGATCAAAACTATTATTAAAAGGAAATTAGTGTTTTGTTCCAACAAAATATATTTCATGTTGTGTGTCGTAATTTAAAACATTGATTCATTTATTTTTTATGTAAATACATACTGTATTTAAAATGGGTTTTGAATCTGTGAAAGGTATAGAGAATTTAATCTTTTTTTTTTTTTTTTAGAGTTAACTTAACCAGTTGATTCAGAAATGAATCTCATTTCAACAGAGGTCACGTTCTGGATGGAATGATAATTTTTTTTTTTTTTTTTTTGAATTATGGTATTTGACATTTTCTGAAACACAAATGCATGACCTTGAGTGTAATAAAAAAGTGCAGCAAAAAAAAACAAAAAAAAAACAGCCTGTTCATGGTGATGTTCTGACATCTGTCCATAAGGCATTATGCTCATTGAAGAATATTTTACTAAAGATTTTTCATAAGAGACCGAGCTTCAACTAAGCGGTTATTTGCTTAATCTAGAAAACTATGGCTTTATTTATACAGTTTTTTTTAATAAATGAGAGCACTGGAAAATTGCAAACTGAGAACATGAACTAAACTCAAAAATGTTCTATCATTGCAAAGTGAAATATTATTTTATTTTATTTTAAACAGACCAACCTGTCCAGCGCAGTTGACAAAGTATTCACACTCAATGGCTCCTCGGTCCGTCGCCACCGCTTTGACGTGACCTTTTTCCACAAGGACGTGGTTAACGCTGGTTCGTTCATGGATCTGGACTCCTGCGATGGATTAACGACAAGAAATTATAAACAAAAGATAGAGATGATTTAAAAAACACAAAAAAACAAAAGGGAAGGGTCGGGATTAGGAATTGAAGCTTCATTAGTCTTACCGTGCCTTGCTGCTGCAACTGCCAGGGCGTGATTGATATCTGCAGGCGAGACCACTGCGTCTCCTGGAAGGTGGAGAGCTCCCACCAAGTCATGGATGTTGACCATCGGGTGAAGCTTGGAAACCTCTTTGGGTTTGATGGCGTTACAGGCTATACCCAAAACACTACAACATAATGTGGAGAATTAATGGAACGAACAAATAAAATGTCTTTTCATTATAGTTTCAAATACACACAGTGGACCCTCGCCATACGAACACCCCGGCCAGCGAATATTTTCAACTTACAGACCAAAAATTTGTCTGTTGACACACACACACACACACACACACACACACACACACACACACAGACACACACAGACACACACAGACACACACACACGCACACGGCGCCTGCGTGCACCAACGGAAACACGTATCTGTCGGGATTTATTTGTACTTTTTTTTAAGGTAAAGTGCAGATTAATTTGTTTTATTTTCATTTTATAGATTGTATTAATTACTTTTATGTATTTATTTTTTGGGGATGTGAAACGAATAATTTGAGTTTTCATTATTTCTTATGGGAAATGATGATTTGGTTTACGAGTATTTTGGAACACGAGCCCACTTCCGGGAACGAAGTATGCTYGTAATCTAAGGTTCCACTGTACAAGAGATCGAGCCGGTTTCACACATCTCTGGTAGCTGGTCAAAACTTGTTTGCATTAGTGGAGAAAAGTGTTTTTTGCAAGATAATTAATGAGGATATATTCCCAAGAAAGTTACCAAGGATGGTACCAAGGAAAAAAAATAAGAAAAAAAAAAAAGGTAGAAAAGGTAGTCCGCAAACATTCGAGTTATGAATTTCCCCAGACGCAACCAGACCATGGTTCTACTTCCAGTTCAATCGTGGAAGTAACTCATGTGTGTTGTACAAAAAATAGACACTGCAATGCACCAGATATTAATATTTACAATTATATACAATATTTTCAGGGTGCAAGTGAATGTATAAAATGTCTAAAGTCCGGTATGTTGTATGTGTTTGTTGTCTGTACGTTCCACGAGAAATGAGTCGGCCTCACCGGCTTTAAAAAGAATCTGTCYGGGAGCATGATGATAGAAAATGTCTGTCTTGTAAAGCTGTCCTGAGGGTGAATATCCCTAATTTTTGAAAATCTTTAACAAAACAGAGCTCATAGTCCAATACAGTGGGAAAAACAGCTCTGAGACAAACTGGTGTTTGGGATTCACCTCGTGGTTTAAAGGTGCAGCAACAACACTGTTACCAATGAAATGTGTGAGATTCATTTCCTTAGACTGTAGTTAAGTTTTTTTTGGCCACATGATGGCAGTGTGGGGAAAGTGAGCAGAGATTTAGTTGAGTGGATTGGTATGCTTTACATTGTATATGCGCGTCAAGACTTACTTTGTCAGACTTAAGAACAAATCAGACTTACAAACGTGCTCCTGGAATGGAACTCGTTTAAAAGTCGGGGACTACTGTACTGTGTTCTGTTTGATCTGGATGATCTTCGATGATCTAGAACCTGTCAACGTTTTAATGGAGCTATTTCCATACAGCAAGAAAAAAATTGCAGTCACAGTTAACGGTCAATTGAAAATTAATGTTTGGTTTATTTTGTTTTTTAATTCATATTCATTAATTCGCCTTTTCTAAATGTTTTTGATTGTTTTCATATCAAAAACTGAGTTGAAAATTTGAAATTTTTGGTTGGCTGGAAGGGATTATCCATATTTACATTTTGTCTATGGGAAAATGTGCTTCGCTATACAAAATCTGGAGTCACAAACTTGCCTCTGGGACGGTTTAAATTTGTATGGTGAGGGTCCACAAGGAATAATTTTTTTCTCAATTAAAAAACTTCACAGCCATGAGGTTATGATGTTTTCTGCAAATCATTTAACAGAGTCACAATGCATACAATGATTTATTATTTATCTTATCGTTGCGATCACACATGACACTAATGAGCGATTTAAAACTTACTTGAGTCTGGATGCCAGACGCTTCAGCGAGAGGAAACGGTCCTGATTCTGAGCCAAACACAGTGATCCCGTCCTGACAAAAGCTGCAAGACATGCACGCACACACTAATCTCATCTTCTGTATTATTGGTTTACTATAATTTTTCTCTTCCCTCCAAGTCCTTATTATGTCTGACCTGTTTTGACACCAGTCTCCTGCTCCAGACGCTCGTACAGCGCAATCGAGTAGTCTGCCATCTGGCTTTCGATAAAGATGGGCTTGGCAACGCTTACTATCCCCGCGCACAGCCGGGTCGTGCCAGCTCCGAGCCTACGAGGAGAAACACATAGCATTCTTAGCAGCTTAATTATTCTGGAAAATTGTAAATGAACCTTAGACACAGAGCACGAATCAAGATTAAATGGTCAATATAAATCCAGATTCCCTCTATTTGGGTGGATTGCTATCTATTTTACTTGCAACAAATGAAAAAAAAAACATAACAAAAAGCCAGATTTATCTAATCAAAGTGAATCTGGAATGCATGGAGATTGTAACAGATAGAAAGCTGGGTTGAACGTGAAGAAAAAGAGATTAKWGCTCGACAAAGAGGAAGGAGGAAAAAAAAGCTTAATGGATGGATGGATCTGCCAAAAATATAACAAGCTTAAAACACAATGGCTTGAAACCAAACCTCTCGTTAAACCATACTTATTACACGACACTCACCTTCCCTGCTCCAGAAGCACGATCTCCGTCCAGCCCAACTTTGCCAGATGATAAGCGACAGACGTTCCCACAATTCCTCCTCCACAGATCACGACTCGGGCCTGACTGGGCAGAGGGGCGACCTGGGCTTCCGGAGCCGTGCTGTAGAACCGGATTGCGCGCCACTTGCCATTGCAGGGCGCCGGTGTCCTGCAGCACCGAGGGCAGGAGAGGAGCCGTGGGAGCAGGCCTGGGGACAGAGCTCGAAATCTCCACACACAACCACGCATGGCGCCTACACCCGGAATGAAACAATACACATGGTTACAGGTGTGTGAGCAACATCGCTGGTTAGATCATATATTAAAAGAATATAAAAATTATTTAGTGATTTCTCATGATTCTTTTGTGCAGCTATTCATGATTTCTTTAGTGTTTTTTTTTTTTAATATACTTTTGCATTTAAGGCGGTAAAATGTTGCTGTTGCTCTATAATCCTACAGGCGCACTTAAAACTATTCACACACACACACACACATACAAGGTAAAACAGCACATCAACCTGTGTGGTAAGAGCAAATGATCTTCTGAGTTAGTTTAGAATTGTAACAAAACCTAAAATAATATTAATAATTTTGAACCAAGATATTTAGAAAATACAGGAAGTCTTTKACTTATGAACGAGCTCTGTTCCAGGGGCACATTTGTAAGGCAGATTCGTTCTTTGACACCTTTGGCAAAAATATAGAAAAGCGTATTTTTACGAGACTCACAAAATTGTTAAGACATTTTAAATTCATAAATTAATACGCTTTGTCTGCCAAGCATCACGTGATAACTGAACCAATGGTTCTTCTCTCTCTTGTGCTGTGGGTAATCATCTCCCATGCTCGACCTCAGAGCGTGGAAGTCACTCGTATAGTCAACATCCGTGCGTGCGCGTGTACTGTTTACTAATACAGTGTGACCACGTGTATCCGCAAGTAAAGCATTTTTTTTATTTTGTGTCCAAGTATAATGAAGAAAAAAGGTTAAAAAGGCTGTAGCAGTGCGGGAGATGAATCTGTTTGACGACAATGCAACTTCACATTTCCACGGAATCCTCAAAAGAAGGCAAAAGCAAGTGTTGTTAGAGAGGTTTCTTGTTAAACTCACACAAAAATAAATAGATTCCAGTTTGTTGACAGTTTCCATTATTTCTTATGGGGGAAATTTACTTTGATATACGAGTGTTTTTGATTACAAGCACACTTCCGGAACAAATTATGCTTGCAATCCAAGGTTTATCTGTATACAATGAAAAGCATTAAAAAGTTTTTTTTTTAAAACACAGGTTTGGTATATTAATATACTCTCACGAAACTTCGCCTCCAAATCGAAAGCAGAATCCTGGTGATGAAGCGGAGGTCAGCTGACCTCGCTTAAAGGGAACCTGGGAATGTTCATAGAACCGCGGCCCGTTCGTTTCTATGGTAATTTGTAACTCAAATGTTTGTTAGTCGGAGTATTGTAATCATGTCGTATCATTTAGTCCATGGAGATTTCCATCCAATAAGAAATACGATTTCTATATCACACAATCAATTTCAGCATACTTCGTACAATTTTCAAAGCAATACATTACAGTTAATTAATATTAGTTAGTTAGTTAATATGAACGTCTGCAGCTCTTGGCACTATTTGGTAGTCTTAATCATTCTTTGTTAAAATTAGTCAGAAAATTATTTTCCATTTTTCAAATGATTTACTTCTTTTAATATTWATTCAGTTTATTGTGATTTCTGTAGCGCTCTTTGTTCACTCGTGATTTACATGCGTCTGTCCTGAGGTCATGGTGCTCTGTCTGTGCTCACATGCTTTCCTTTTCTTAGCCTTACACACACACACACACCAGTATAAACGAATCCCTCTCTACACTGTTCAAGGTTACCAGAGGCCTGGAGTCTAAGGGACTCAAAGCAATGGGGGTGGGGGTGGGGGTACACCCTGGGAGGTGGAAAGAGTAATAATAAACTTTTGTACTCAAGTACAAGTACTGTTACCTCAGTGAAATTTTTACTGAAGTACAAGTAAAGTTACCATTATAAAAATCTACTCAAGTAAAAGTAAAAAGTAGCTCATTAAAATTTACTCAGAGTAAAAGTTACTTTTTTTTTAACAGCCGGGGTGGGATGTGGGATTCTAGTGTAAAAAAGACAATATAAATAAGCGGATATAGATCTCAAACTAGTTGTTTAGAATTGAAGGAACAAATTTGCATAATAAAGCTGTTGCCTTTCTTGCGCTTGTAATCAAAGTGGTCGCTTAAATATGGCGTGACACTTTGCACCAGATAGCCGAGGGAAATATAGCTCAGAGCTGAGAATAATGTTCATTTTTGTCCGTCTCCATTGTTCTTGTGAGTTTTGCGCATTTGTTCTTCCCGCCCATTAATCAGTGCAGTGGTCTCCGGGCGCAATTTTTTTTCCTTCCCTGTTGCATTATTTTTTATTATTTTTCATTCATTTATTTTTTACTCAGAAATATCATATACGATTTCAAATGTAGCGWAATACAATACTTCAAACAAAACATACGTAAGTAAAAGTAAAATTACACATTTTAAAAACTACTTTAAAAAGTAGAAGTACACAAAAAAAAAAACTCAATTACAGTAACGCGAGTAAATGTAATTCGTTACTTTCCACCTCTGCACCATGGACGGGGTGCCCGTCCAACAGAGGGCACACACATGAAACTCGAGTACCTGGAGGAAACCCACCAAACACAGAGAGAACAAGCATGCACAGAGACCTGAGGTGGGAAAGGATGATTTCAGTTATCATGGGGGAAAAAAAGCTGTCCAAACCAGCCTGGTCCTATGTGAAAAGGTAATTGTCTCCCCTTGCTAAACCATGAATAGACTGTGATTTTAAGGAAGTTAAACTTGACTTGCCACACCCAGACCTGATTACTGCCAGACCTGTCCAATCAATAAATCTCTTAAATAAAAAGTAAGAGATCTCAAAAAGCAACATGAAGATGAGAAACAAAGTCACTGACGCATCACTCTGTAAATAGTTACCAAACCATTTCTTTGGCTTTGGGACTCCAGGGAACCACTGTGAGAACCCATTATCCACAAATGGAGAAAACTTGAAACAGTAGTGAACCTTACCAGGAGGGAAAATTATTTCAAGAGCACAACGAGCTCAAAAAAGAACCCAGAACAACATTTAAAAACCTGTAGGTCTCACTTGTCTTAGGTCAGTGTTCATGATTCAACAATAAGAAAGAGACTGGGGGCAAAAATGGCATACATAGAACTCCTCTATGTATGCCATTTTTGCCCCCAGTCTCTTTCTTATTGTCAACAAGGTCAACATCTTGATTTTAGGGCAAATATTATGTTGAGTGATTAGACAAAAGTTGTAGGAAGGTGTGTGTCCTGTTACATCTGGTGTAAAACTAAATCAGTGTTTCATAAAGAATACAAACAGTACAAACAGTCAAACATGGTGGTGGTAGCGTGATAGTCTCGGGTTTGCTTTGCAGCTTCAGGACCTGGACGACTTGCCATAATTGATGTAACTATAAATTTGTGACCGCAAGCTCATGCGCACTTGGGTTATGCAGCAGGAAAATGATGCAAAAGACACCAGCAAGTCGACCTCTGACTGGCTCAAAAATTTAAGCATTTGGAGTGGCCTAGTCAAAATTCGGACTTGACAACCTTCAACAGGAAAAACCCTCAAAAGCCAGTCAATGTGGCTAAAAAGTGGGCAAAAATTCATTTGCATCTAGTTAGTTATCGCACACACTTGACACACACGCGTGCAACCAGTTGTTATGTTTAGGGGCAAGTATGTTTTCACATAGAACCATGCAGGTTTGGGCAGTTTTTCTCCCCTTTAAATGTAAATAATTGGAATGTAAACAATACTTGGGCAGAATTAAAAAAAAAAAAAAAATCATACATGACCAAATTAAAAAAGAATAAATAACATGCACATGACTAATTCATATAAACATAGACAGCCAAAAATGTAGGAAAAGAAAAGTTTGCATAAATATTTTCATATTAAATGTATTGCTACATGTTATATATTGATATACATGATAATATTATTAACATTATATTAATATAATATATTATACTTCTTTTAATTTCCTGAAGTGTTTATACATTTTTGTTTCCTCTTTTGACTCTGTATATGTATTTATTACTATATACTAAACTTGTTGAGACATGATGAGATTAATACAAGTTACATTTGGCCTCTAGAACTACAAAATAGATAAAAATAATTTTTATTATAATATTTATACAAGTTTTTCTTTCCTTGAAGTGTGTATACACTTTTTTTTTATCACTCTGTGTGTATATAGCTACACTTGTATATTGCTGTTAGTTTTTAATAATATTTGAATTAAATGTGTGGTGTATTTCCTCTGACAGGTCATGACAGCTCGCATCTTTAACAGCACATAAATAACCGTAATAAACGTATTATTTTTGTTATATKATATATTTATATCATATTATGTTATGTTATGCATTTTAATCTGGTTAAATATTGTATTAATAGCTAACTCGCTAGCTCAGTATCACAAATATCACACACAGTCTGTCACAGAGGTCGAGCTAAACTAATTCACCTGTACATTTACTACATTAGCATGTTAGCTAAACAACACTTGACTTCTTAACAAACGTCTAACACTACAACTCATTTCCATTGGAAATTAAAATAAGTACACTATAAATACACGCTTTAAACCGGATTAACCTGGACGGTAAGTGCGTTTCAGTGCTAATTCAGGAGCAGTCGGCTCATGCTAACACTACAGCTAACTAGCCAACTAGCATACATAGCCGTTCAGTGCTAAAGCCCGTGTTTGTGTTTATCTCCGAGTTAGAGAGCCGCTTACCTGTTTAACCCGCTCCAACTCCCAAAAAAAATAATGATATCCCCGCTTTGTCTTCTCTTTAAACCTTTAATTTTCTTCTTTAACACACAGGTGACAGATGAAGGCTGAGGCTCTTCACCCACTCACGGTGGAATTAGTTTAGCTCATTAGTGTTACATGTCTCTACAGCAGTTAATTGTCCTTTTTGCTTTTTTGTGCACGTTTTCTAGTCATTAATATTAGACTAGAGCTCTTCTGCGGCGCTGCAGGATGATATAATAAACCCCTGGACCCTTCCTCAGGTCTTCTATCATACTGTGTTAGTGTGGAGATCTCCTAGGTTCCCTATGAAGTGCAAACTACTAGTACCGATGTGGACCAGAATGGGCGGGGCCAAAATAATCCTCGCTCTCGGGCCCGTGTCGTTTCCCTGATGTATGACGTGACAATGACGTCACAGTTGARGTTACCAATCAGCATTCTGTKCTGCATTGGCGGCATGACACTATGGAATTTTTTAATTCAGCCTCCAAGACAGAGAAGGACTCTTATAGTAACATTCTAAAGTTATTTCTCCCCATGTATATATCTACCAGGCAAAGGTTTTGACCCCCCTTCTCATTCAATGGGTTTTCCTAATTATTTCTCTCTAAAAGAGAAAAACAATGCTGACGGCATACAAAATACAAACTATGCAATAATCTCCTTTGAACAGTTAATAATATTAAGATGTGTCTGCTTACATTTACTGCATTCGGCAGACACCCTTATCCAGTGCACCTTACATATTATCTCATTTTACATCTGAGCAGGTGAGGGCTAAGGGTCTTGCTCAGGGCCCAACAGAGGCAACTTGGTGTTGGGTGTTTTTGAACCTGGGAGCTTCTGATCAGGTGTCCAATGCCTTAACCACTAGCTACCCCTGCCTCTTATTTTCTATACTGCTTATCCTGCATACATGGTCACGTGTACCTACGCGGCACCTTGCATGGAAACCTATCCAGCGACACCTATCCATCACAACTCTTAAATGAAGTTTCCTTAAGAATCCTTTGGTGAAACCATTGGCTGGGAAGCCTCAACACCTACATGAGGCTCCATCTAGCCATCACTACTTACTACCCACAGGAAGAGGTTATTAAAGGTGTACATACATACGTAGTGTGCAAGCCAATCTGCAAAAAAAACGTACTTGCTTACAAGGCTTTCAGTTATGAAAAAAAAAAAACATTTTACCAAATAACAAGCATCTGTTTGCTAACGTATTGCTAACATATCGAGCTTTTGTGTGTGATTTATGGAATCACACACAAAACCTGTCAGTGTCAGTAGTCAGTAGAGGATTTCCGCCACAGAAAAGTTTTCAAGACTTTACAATTTTGTGATTTCTCAGTGTCATAAAAGAGAGAAAAAAACAATGGCTACTGAGAGAAATGTAGTCAAATGCAACTTGCATAATAGTAGGTCAAATACTTTATTCACCTATTTTTCTATACTCACCTTATTTTCAAGTTTTCTGTAGCCAGGCAGGAAGTGAGTCATTTTGGGCAGGAATTCAAGTTATCTGGGAATTTTTTTTTTTTTAATTTTCCTTTCTTCATATCACACCAGAATAAATGAGTTAAGTTTTTTTTAATAAAACAAATTTAAAAAATGCTTACATTTTTGTAATTTTTGTTTATATTATACTTACGTTCACATTTATATAACTTTCATTTACATCAAATCATAGTACAAGCACTCAACCCCGCCCTCTGCACTCCCCCAGATCATCTCTGTCCGCACGTCTATTTCAGGGAAGTGCAACTATGCTTAAATGACAAGTATGTTTTATTGGCCTGCTGTGTCCTCTAACACAGTTTACACATACTGCAACAGGGATCCATAATTTATTAAACAGCTGAGTGCTACTTTGGTTTAAGCTTTTACATTCAGTATGAAGGGCATTTTTAAATGAACATTAAGCATTCTTGGATTCTGAATGATCGGTTCAGTCACACAGACATAAGACACAATTTAACATTGCTTTAAAAATTCAGATTATAATCTTTTACCAAATAAAATTTTATTTTATTTTATTACATTTTGTCACCAGAATAAATTGAAACTGATGCTAGAAATATTAATTTATGTGTCTTATTCCGTAAATAACAGGAAACAAATGCAGAAACCATGTGTAAAAATATTGTCACTATTTTCAATAGATAATTTATAATAATAATAATAATAATAATAATAATAATAATAATAATAATAGCAATTTCCGATTGGTATTAAGGTAACATCCTGGGGACTGACATGCAGCAATGCTTCATAATGTTATAATGCTTAATAATTTCAGCATTCATTGTAATGTGGTTAATAAAGACATTGTCAATGTTTAATGACRTACTGTATCTTTTCATGGAGGAAATCATATTCACTTGAAAATTATACAGGATTTTATAGCACATATTACGAACTTACAGTGTTGTTTTCTAAGCATTGTCAGTATACATGTATGAAAAATTATTTACTAAATATGATCAAGACTTCAGTCTGAGTTTGAGTGCTTGGACCCCCAGTATTCTAATACCTTCTACTTATTAGAATACTGTACTAATATACACTCACAAGCAATAGTTATGCTTTGAGATGCTTTTCTGCTCAACAGAGTGGATATTTGAGTAACCTTGTACTCTTACCATAAACATTAAGAAAAATCCCTTGTTGCATTAGCAATCATACCACAGTTAAATTTTTGAGATCACACTTTTCCTTGTTCTGATAGATGTTGTCAGGTTGGACCTGAATCCTGGTTTCAGTGAGAATGTGCCTGTACCTCCTCTCGGATGGAAGGAGATCAAAAAGTTTGTGACTTGAGTGGGAGGAGTCTCTTATAATGCTGTGTTTCTGCTGCCTGTGGTGAAAGTGTTCAATGTGGTTTAAATGTTGGATGTGAACATTAACAGAAGCTCTTGACATGTACATTATAGGCCTGCTTTTATGGCTTGTGCTGCTGATAAATTACTGTCAGTTTGAATACTTTCAGCAGGTGTACARGTGTTCCTAATAAAGTGGACAGTGTGTGTAACTCAACAGTGGAAACATCTTATGTCCCTATATCCTCACGTCCATAAGACAATTCAAAGTTGAGAGCATGTGATGAGTCTTTTCTACCTGTAGGGTGCGCTCTAGGTCTGGGTGATGATGTGTTATCTTTGTTAAATTAGAAATATAAACAAAAAAGTACATGGGGGGGGTAATCATAAAAAAGGATATACAGTAACAGACGTGAGTGTTACTGATAGACCCTATATCTTGACCTTTTTAAGAGATACTCAACTTCCATTTATTTTAAATATTCTATGGAGGTGTCATTGCTCTTTCACAGAAATTGGTTCTTATTGGCTCTTATTATAAGACTAATACATGAATGTTTTAATTTTGTATAATATACGAGAGACATTTCAAACAAACCAGGACTTGTGATTGTGAAATTCCAGAAGATTTCAAGCACATTACGGTGATGAGACTCTTAGTCACAGGAAAATATTTGAATGGTGCAAACATTTTAAAGAAGACTGTACGTCCATGATTGACAGCTCAGGGCCCACCTCAGTCGTTCCTGTGAACAATCAACGAGTGGAACTCCTGACTTGATAATCAATGGATAACTATTACCTTTAACTGTGGGAACTGTACACAACACAATCATTCACCAACAGGAGTTGTAGCCACATCCCTCGTACAGTTCTGACCTCGCTCCAAGCTATTCCCACCTGTGTGTTTGGGTCATTAAAGGAGGTCCTGGGAGGCCAGCGTTTCAGACATGAGGCAGGCAGACTGATCATCGCTCCGGTGTACTAAGAAAACGTTCTGCTTTGATGATATGAAAACACTAATGAAACAGTGGGATAAATGCATTAGTGTAACGGGAGATTATATAGAGAAATACAGTATAACTGTGTTCTGTTATTCTGCGCAATCAAAAGTCCCGGTTTAACTTGAACACCCCTTGTATAAATTTTCTGTGCACACACAAAAAATAGGGAAGAATTAATTTTTATAATTTGCAAATTTGTTATTTATTTTGCAATGTACTTCTGAAAATAGATAGACCAGAAGGAATCAGGTTTTGGAAATTATTTTGGTTTGAATTTGGTTTGCACTTCTATTATCATCTCACAGGCTTATTATTATTATTCCCTTTTTTCCCCTTCTTTTTCTTCCATACAAAAGTTTGCCAGTTTACCTCCGGGGCACCAGAGAACCCCAAATTTGCCCCATTGACATATRATGAGTAAAAAATCCCATAGACTCAACATTGAGACCAACTTTGACGGATTGAAGCGCAGAGTGAGAATTTGGTAGAAATCACAAATTCACCACATTTGAAGAGGCTTGCAAGCTGTGTCAGAACATACCCCGCAAGATGGTATAAGTTTTGTCACTGGGTCAGAAAAGGTGCCCAAATTTTCCCCATTGACATATAATACAGATTTTGGCGCATATAACTACTACGGTATTGTTTGTCGTACACCCATGAAAGAGGTGTCAAATCGTGCTGCTTATTCGGGATTGATCATCTTAATGTCATGCTAATATTGTTAGCATCATGCTAACAAAATGCTAATTATCTTGCTGGCAAGATGCTAATGTAGTTAACATGCTAATATACAATAGTTAACTTGCTAACACGGGATCATTGTGAATCTGTCAAGCCATGCCATAGGCCCGAGTTTTGCCAMGGCAGGCACCATTCACAATTTCTTCAGAAAATGTACATTTTATTCCAGTTTATTCCCTTACGACCTCATGTTGATTTATCCCACCATGGAACTTGCTGATTTTATAAAGATGGCCATTTCTGTAAAATAAGCTTAATTGAGAAATTAACGATTAAGATCTGAATCCTTGCATATGGTCTCATGTATCCATAAAAATGGTTATCACTAAGTCATATTATATCCATTCCAAAAATATATTTTCCTCTCATTCCGGCACTGTAAATGCTAGTTATCTGTTGGAGGTGTGCCTTGGCCTTTAAATGTCATTGATTTTCTTGCCCTTAACAAGCCCTCACTCCAGTCAGTATGAACTCATGAGTCACAAGCCACAGCAGGGAGACTAATTAACTAAACTTTAAGTCTTGGCTTAAATGAGGTGCTATCTGAGTCCATACAGACTTTACACAACAATATGAAGTGCAGAAAGAAACATATTTATTGTGGAAAATATAGATCATGGATTTAAACCTCACATAAAAGAGGTCAATACAACAGGCAATGGATACCCCGCCCACCCTGGAGACAGGGTCGAGTTGCCAGCTCGATGCCCGATTGTCTCTGAGCACTTGGGAGTAAAGGACAATGCTCGTCCAACATTGTCAGCCTGGCGGTGTTGTGGCTCCAAGTGGATACCTCCTGATCAGCAGTCCAACACCTTAACTACTGAGCTACCCCTTTGAGGGGTCGTTACAGCGGGCCAATTGATCCGCACAGCTTGGCACAGGTTTTAGATTGGATGCCTTTCCTGATGCAACCCTCCCATTTTATCCTGTGCTTGGGACTGGCACTGCATCCAGTGGATGGGGGTTGGGAATTGGCTGGAAATTGAACCCATGACTACCGCGCTGTAGACAAGAAACCTACCACTGAGCCACCGATTCCCATTTATTATAATAGCTGACTTAATTTAATCATTTAACACTTAAAACATTTCTTCCAATAAGTTGGCAGTTAAAAAAGTACATTTTATTTGAAATTAATTGTCTCCTTCAATCTAATTTAAAAAGCCATATTGAGGAAAGTTTTGCTAATTAAAATAAATAAATAATTGAATTATTTGTCCTCTGTGCTACTAGGTTAACTAACATCAACTATACAGTAGCTTACATAACCACATAGGAAGCAAGATCTAATGGTTAAGAATTGGTTATTAAAAGGAATTTTACTTTTGGTTATTTGCAGTTTATTAGGTAAAATATTCATGAGTCTAACCTTCTAAGACATTAGATGAACTTTGACATAAATAGAATTTCCCTGTATTTTACCACATATGGTTATGCAATACACCTGGAAATACATAGAACGAAAAATTGTATACAGGGTCACGGGGGGGAGGGGATGGGGGGGCCAGGAGCCTATCCCAGAAAAAAGTGTGGCACAAAGCTGGGTACACCCTGGACAGGGTGCCATTCCATCACAGGGCACACACACTACGGGCAATTTGGGAATGCCAATTAGCCTTATCTGCATGTCTTTGGACTATAAGGAAACYAAAATACCAGGGGAAACTCACCAAGCATGGAGAGAACATGCAAACTGCTAACCATGAAGCCACCATGCCTCCTGATGCAGAATATCTCTACCATATTTTTTAAAAATATTCTATATTATATATTTTTTCCCTTTTACTGGCTCAAAGATTCATGCTCAATATTCTGTATGCTCTTTGTGCAGAGACGCTGCCAGATCAACCATGCAGAAGCTAAAAACATTGTTGATCACATATTTATGGAGGCTTTTATTCATCCAGGTCATGGACTTGTTCGGTATTAAGCCAAGTCAGGGAGGTTGTTGTCGTGATGAAGATGTTCCGCCACTCGTCTGAGAGGCTTCATCAGTTCTGAGATGAATTCTGATGAACTGAAGGAGTGGCTTGGATACATAACGTCTGGATTAGATCACAGGTCTAGTCATCTGAATCCGACTACTAATAATACTGCTTCCACTATTTCTAATACTGCCACTCCTATTACAACTACTACTAATACTCACTCACTCACTCATCATTTATACCGTCACAGGGGGCCTGGATGAATAATACTAATACTACTGCTATGATTATTACTGCTACTACTTCTACTAATCTACTAGGATTACTATTAATATTATTATTACTACTACTGCTGCTACTATTATTAATATTATGGCTACTTCATCTACTACAACTTCTACTACTATTACTACCACCACTAATTCTTCTGCTGCTGCTACTATTTTAACAATAATTCACATTTGGCATTTTATCTCATTTTTTACACCTGAGCAATTAAGGGGTAAGGGCCTTGCTCAAGAGGCCCAACAGTGGCAACTTGGGTTTACACCTGGGACCTTCCGATCAGTAGTCCAATGCCTTAACCACTGAGCTACCCCTGACCCCCTGACTCATTTCTGCTACTACTTTCAGAACTTCTACTACTATTATTACTTCCACTACTACACTCCACATACTGATCCAGTATTTTGTGTCTTGTTTAGTAAATCGCCATACTGTAAGTTATCGTTCCAAATTACTGAGCGAGTTTTCCTCGTCTTGTCCAAGTTTTCCTCATGAGTCTTTGATGCTCAAACTCTATTCGCCTTTTCTGGAGGGAAGATAGGTGCTTGATGCTGTAACCATGGCGATCACTCAATCCCTCACTCTCAGTGCACTTGGGAAATCAGATATTAAAATAGCCTTAAGCAAAGATGAAGCAAAACAAAGAAGAGTGTGTGGAATTAAATATATACATATTTTTATGTGAAATGATTATGAATCGCTCACCTCTCCTGTTTAAACCCTGGCACAGATCACATTTCTGCTACATGCCAGCATGTTTACTATTGCTCAGATGAATGAACTGAAGTTGAAGAAACGTTATATTGTAAATAGTCTTATTGCTACAGTATTCGTAGACTTTCATCATATTCCCAAACTGATTTTAATATAATCCACTTGTTTTGATAGAATCTAAAGGATTTATATATTTTAAAAATTACCTCAGGTTTGCCTGGCTTGCTATTGCTAGCTAAAATGTCTATCGCTTGCTCTCTTAGTTTTTACATAACCACATAAATGTTGATAGTATTTTCTTTTGTTGTGAGCCAATAGGAATTAAGTAATACATTTAGAATATTTCTAAAATGCAATTAATTGATAAAAAATAATAAATTGTAATCATTTTACCTTGGATTAGCCTGCTAATACTAGCTAGTTAGCGAAGTGGTCACCAGCATTCTAGTTTAATACATTTTTAATGTTTATGGGGGAAAAAAAATCTTCTTTTAGAAAAGTGATTGAGTGATTTAGCTGCTTGAAGGTGAACCTATTTTATTTAACCTTTTTTTTCCACATGTGGGGTGTAGGTACAAAATAACACATCTCTTTCATTCAGTTATGTTAAATGCCCATGAAAATCTTGAATATATTTACTTCTTGTAATAGACATTTTCTTTAGCTGCCATTAACAATTAAAAACTATTTTTTAAAATAAAATCTAAATAAATTTCAATCAGGTCAGCTTCACTTGCTAATTCTAGATTGTTTGTTTGTGTTATTAATTTTGATCATTTTGTCTTGTGCAAAATTCCTTTTTCATGCAATTCCTTTGAAATTTCCATTAAGAATAAAGTAACGTACAATATTTTAAACACATAATCACTATCATCTGTAAATTAAACACATATAAACGAAATTAACTTGTACTATTAAAATATAAAATGCATGTACTATTCCACTTATTCTGTACATTGACCTTCAGTGTAACAGAGGCAATATTATGGGGATACTAATCAATGAACGGATGGTGTCATGTGGCCCATATCTATATTTTTGATTTCTCTTATATCACAGCATTTTCGCTATGACTACATTATTACTTCATATAAAAATCTTAAATCATACTTTTCATTATTCATTCTCCAGTTTCACGTTTTCTCTCTTATGAAGGTACTGTAATATACAGTATACAGGGCCTCGTTCAAGATGCGCAACGTCCGTGTGCACGCTTCACATGAACCTGACATTGACAACAATTTAGTAATCCATGTTTTGAGTGACTCTAGAGTACAATTTATTTATTTATTTTCTTGTTTGAGTAGCCTGTACACACAGTTTAAGTATTTCATATGCATTTTTTTTGTAGTTTATCCACTTGTTTTACCAAACTGTGCACACAATATGCTAACAAACTAGATAAAATAGATATGATGATGTAACCAGTCCAGGGAGTTGTAAATAAGACAAAAACACTCCCAATTACCCGAAATCTTTGAGAATTAAAAATACATTAAATTAGCATTACCTTACAAATTAAATTATATGAGCACAAATTAGATGAACAATTGCTTTTGCTTATTATTAGCATTTAGTTGTATGTAATGTCTACCGTATCATGTCATCTGTAATCTGTTAACTTGAAAAAAGAAGCTCATTAATATAAGTCATGTACAAAAACTAAGAATAGGTAATTCCCTGTTCATTTTTTGACACCACCTTCCTCTGAGTATACCCAGAAAAAAATTACTAGGCTGTCCATAATAGACACAAAACATGAAAATAATTCAAAGCGCTGACATACATGCTGCGTATTTTACACTGTCAGACAAAACATTTATTCAAATAATTTATTGATATAAATATATTCAATTGTATGTACACTATTTCAACATTAATATTCATTATGTACAGTTTCACTATACAGGCGGAGCTTTTACAGTGCGCGGAAAGCGAAATGCCTAAAATCACAGCTGTGGTGCTTCCTAAAGGGGCCTGCGGGAGGAATGAGGCACAACTAACAAACTGATATGATGTGTGGGCACGATGAGAAGTCTGAAATACTGGCTCCAGTAAAGACGCATAGGCTAACACTGTTAATCTGTGTAATTGTAAAGAGGACAGCTAGAGATAGAAAAGTTGTGTTTGAGCCTAAGGGGATATCTGTAGGTGTAGAAATGTAGTTCTGTTAAATTATTAATCTGTAGTGTCCCGGGGGCAAAGGCTAGAGCAGGGGTGTCAAAGATATCACCAGTAAGCTGAGACCGCTCCGATAATCTCAGTGACTTTTGATTTAAGACAATACTGCGTTGTCAGAAGCAAGAAATTTACAATTTTACAACTAAAACTCTAAACAGTTAAAAATGTCTAAAGTTGAATTAGCAGCTAAAAAGTGTCCATTTTTTAAATTGCATTAAAAATTTTTTTTACATTGATTGGCTAAAAATTGTACAGATAAACAAATGAACAAACAAATTTCTTAAACTGTTTTAATAACTTTCATTGTAAAATTTTAAGAAAAAAAAAAAAGAAAGAAAGAAAAAAGAGCCAAAAAATAAGAGTTAGTTTCCTAATTTTTATTATTTATTCTTAATTTTAATTATTATTTTACCTAAAATATTTTGTAATAGCTAGCTAAAACACATGAATTAAAAAGGACAAATATTGGCAATAAAGTCCAAATCAGTTCCATGGTTTTAACACTAAGTTATGCAAGAGACACAATTTAGAATTCTTTTTTCTAAGTATCAATCATAGCCCTGTATGTTTCATTTGTTTGTGCATTCAGAGTGTAGATTTCAAATAAATCTGTTTTTTTGGTCCAGCTCGGCCACATATGATTTATGACTTTGACACCCCGGAACTAGAAAACTAGAGAAAAAAAAACATTTTAATCTACTGCGGAGGATAGTGTATAGACAACTTTAAAATCATGCTTTCTCAAAGGTGGGTTACATGAAATCACTGCAACAATCCACAAGAGCCCTGATGAAGTCGAATGGTGCTTGGAGATGTGATGGATTTTATGGTAATTCATTCACAACCAGTAAATCCATTACATCATCTCTAATTACCATCTCAATTTTAATCATTCTTTWWAAAAAAATGGCTATAGAATTGACAGAATTWTACTGGCAGCAGGGTGACCAGTAAAAGTACTGTAACATTTACAGGAAACAACTGTAAACTGTAAGCGATAAGCAATTTACAATTGATACAGGAATTACTAAAGGTTAAAAAGTCTTACTAAAGGTCGCAGCAATGACAGCCTGACAGTCCRCAGATTTTAACACTCACTACCTTCATCTGTGCAACCTTAAAGCCTAACCACTGAACTACCAAACTAGCTAATTGCACCAGCAATTTAATTTAAATGAAAGAAAGCTCAGACATTCAAGGACCTACTCCAAGTCAATGCATCAGGGAAATGTCTTGTAACCTGGCTTTGGAACGTCTAACTKATCAAAAGGAAAAATTGAGGACTTTTAWAAGATCTGGACACCCTTTTTGAAATTCTTGATATCTGTCATCTGTGTCAGGGATTCTGTGTGTTGCTGAGAGCASGATGTTGTTATGTGTGTATGTGTGTGTGTGTGGTTGGGGGGGAGGGGGGTATTGTGTTTTATAAAATAATGTCAAACCAATCAAATAAATAAAATAATGTAAAATCAATAAATACATACATGTGAAAAAATAAATAAAGTAAGCTCAGTGTTGAAGTCTTTAGTTACAGTTTAGAAGGTGTCGTATGCTCAAATCTCATCCTGCGCCAATTGTAAATCGCACACACATCACAGACCCACGGCTTTGATACCACGTAAGACATCACAGTGCTTTACTCTAAACATGTCTTACAGGTGTTTACTGGAGAATTTACAACTTTTTTTTTTTTTTTTGTACAGTGTATTAATACTGAGTTAGAATCTGGCCCATGGGTTCATTATACATAACCACAAAAGCAATCAGTCTCTGATTCATTAAACACTGCTACTGAATGTGCTTTTCAGTTATTCAGGTCCAAGCCACACACACACACACACACACAGTGCCAGTGCCGGGTGAATATGTAGATATGTAGACTAAAATAAATCCTTCAAGTGTTTTTTTTTTTTTTCCTTTTTCTTTTTTTGTCTCACAGTCCTGATAAGATCCCACTTCAAAGATTGACGACCAGGTATCCGAGAATGCCTGCGATGAGTAAAACCACAGTGAATATGATGCCTGCGAAGATCCTCATGACACCAGCTTCGCCTTCGCCCCCATCCTTGGGTTCCTCTTCGCAGATGGAAATGACCCCCACGGATGAGTTTCCCACGCTGACTGTGGATTTGAGTTCGGCTCCTGCTTCCTGCTTGGCCTCCACCGCCCACGGTGCCACCTGCACCTTCATCTCCATCTCCTCCATCATCTGATCGAGCTGGAAGATCTCGGCCTCCAGGTCTTTCAGATCCTCCGTGTCCATCATAGCAGGGTCCGAGTCGTACTTCATGTTCTGCATGCTCATGGCCCGGGCCGCCACCGTGCCCGTGCTGCCGGTCATGCCGGTTTGGATGAAATGACGCGTGGGCACTTTGAGCGGGAAATCCTGCCCGATCTCCAGCGACCGCCGCATGTCCACCTCGAGGATCTCCATGCTGCTGGTGAAGAGCACCCAGAGGCGCTCGTACTCGGCGCGGTCGTCGTTGCTGACGCTCTTGTCTTTGAGCAGCGCCGTGAGTCGGGTCCGGTTCGCCGCGGCCAGCTCCTGCGCTTTCCGGCGCGTCTTTTTCAGCTCCTCGCGCAGGTTCTGCGAGTCCGAGGTGCTCCCCAGAGCGGACGCCAGGTGCCTGTAGCACGCGGTCACCTTGTTCAAAGCGTCCAGCATGGTCTTGCACTCGTCTTTGCCCATGGCTGTGGAGAGAGAAAAGGCGAGAAGTCGGGCGCGCCTCCCTTGCGCTGGGGCTTAGTTTCCACGGCAGCGCCACGGCCACGCAAATCCACTCAGCGCCCGCGTCACGGGCAATTTCTCTCCAGACATGTCTCCCCTGCTCGGTCCTGATGAGACAACGGATCTCTAAACAGATTTACTTTTGCCCTCGGAGATTAAAGTCGGCGCCAGTGGCCTACCTTACCCTACCCTACCCTGCCCTATAGTGGTGCGTTTACGCGTTTACGCATTACGCGTTAATTCCCGTCACCAAAAAACTTCTATATTTCTCATCATCATGATCATCAGCATCATCATCATCCCTGGATCAAAACACGCACCCCATCCTCCTCACCATCTCCCAAAAACATCCTCTTACGTATACATCCTTCTTTGTTCTGATGGACAAAAACATGTAGAAATGCAATAATCTGCGCAATAATAATAATAATAATAATAATTATTATTATTATATAAACCGCCACTGTGCTTGGTCTTGCTTTCTATAATGCTCTCGTTATTTCCTCATTGTTTTGGAGATGATGCTCACTCCACCACAGCAGCTCTCCATTAAATAAATACCCGAGCTCCTCACGTGGACGCGCATCACTGGCACATCCAGTCAATCTCGCGTTCACGAGACGATAACCCTGGAATGCTAAAAGCTGATTGGTGGCTCGAAAAGAATGGGTTTACACACGCATGCTGATTGGTTGGTGTACACGTCAGCCAAACACCCCGCGTTAAAGCGACAACTGTTGGAGTGTGCGCATATTTCAGGGCAGCAGCACCATGTTCGTGCGTCGTGTCTGTCTGTGTGTGTGTGTGTGTGTGTGTGTGTATGAGGCATCAGAGGGGAAAAAAGAAAAAGGAACGTAATGAACTGAGATACATGCGTTTAATGTGCACTGCATCAAATTTGTGCTTTTTGTGTGTTATTTTTTGCAAATAATTTTATTAAGCGTTCAACATATTTTTAACGCACAGCCCTAAAAGTTTTTTTTAATATACTGTATAGAAATTACAGTTTTAAAAAGTGTTTTGAAATGGTAAATTTTATTTCTCTGTGTTTATGCTAATATTAACCATTACAGAAAATAAAGAAACAAAATTGTTAAAATTGAAATAATAATTTTACCTTTAGGAACGCCAGTCAGTTTTACTATAAGCACATTTAAATGCTGAGTTATGGAAAGGATCATTATAATAAAAAAATTAATTAAAATTACACGTGGTGTAGTGGTTATCACTGTTGCCCTGCACCTACAGGGTCTGGGTTCGATTCCCTTCTTGGGATCTGTGTGCATGGACTTTGCATGTTCTCCCTATACTTAGTGGGTTTCCTCTTGGTACTCCGGTTTCCTCCCACAGTCCAAAAGACGTGCAGATTAGGCTAAATGGCATTTCCCAAATTGCCCTTAGTGTGCGAATGAGTGGTGCGTGTTCCCTGCGATGGATTGGCACGCCATCCAGTATACAGGATAATGCGGTACAGACATTGCTAACCCATATTATCCATTTTAATATTAATTGTAAGTATGGATAAACAGTGTAATGTTAATACATTTTTTCATTTTCATTTAGTCAGTTTTCATGTCAGACCACTTCACCCTATTCTCTCACTTATCATTTTCCAGGGCCACAGGGGCCCTGAAAGCTTATCTCTTCGTACATGAGATGGGGTGCATCCTGAATGGGGTGGAAATCCATTACAGGGCACACATACACACACACACTCTCTCTCTCTCACACATTCCAATTGCCAACTTTGAAGGTCAACCCATGCTTGTCGGGTTTCCTCCGGGTAGTCCGGTTTCGTCCCACAGTCCAAAAGACATGCAAATTGGCAATTGGAAATTGCCCGTAGTGTGTAATTTTGTATTTACTCGGGTTATCTTTGTATAATATAAAAATGTGTTTGATGATCCGAATCATTTAAGTATGACAAATATGCAAAAAAAAAAAAAAACAACAGAGAGGGGGCAAATAAATTTTTCATGACAGTGTATATGTATATGTATAAAAATTACATTACTTGATTAAAACTGATTAAAATTAAAGATACCACTGGCTWATTCAACTTTGTAGTGAGTCTTTATATTTCTAAGCCAAAGTAAAAAAAAAAAACAATTATCACTATTCAGTTGTTTTCAAATTGTATCTAATAATATTTTAAAATTATATATAAAAAAAAACTTTAGATCATGTATGTTTCATGTTTGGCTCATATCTTTACAAATCTCAAATAATTATCATACACAAAGTATCACCAGCCTTACATGGCATTAGTTGAACTCTCTCTGTTTCACTAATCATTGTTTTTAATCTCTCCATGTTTCCACCGACGTGTTAGTGTTGTTAAGTTTTATTACGAAGAACCCATACCACCTTCCCTAATGAGCTCGGGTGGCACAGTTCTCTGGTAACAATTAAAGTCGTGATGACTAAGAGTCAGCGTGTGCTGAGACGCCCTGAAGGTTTACTCTGCGCAGGGGGAAAGAGCTCCACATTAACCTGCTGCGCTCAGGCAGAACAGGATGCCATCCCAACTATCGCCCCGTGGAGAGAAAAACAGCATGTCCCTGCAGGCCTCCCTGAGCCAGCTTCCTAAACCACATTTGCCAGCTGTGCCACCCCACCAGCACTACCTTCCAAAATCTGAAAGTGTTAAAATGACTATAGTGGAAGATTACATTTAGTACTGATTTACCTCTTTAAGTCTCCTCAAGAACCTAAAGGCCAAATTAACAAACTACTGAAAAGTTGAGTCGTATGATAAGACCCATCTCTCTGTGGGAACAGTACAGACAATCATTCACCAACGCCACTTGCAACGCCATTCATTACACACATTACAACAACTTGGCTGGGATTTATTGCCACATCCCCAGTAGAGTGTTGAGCTTGCTCCATTAAAGGAGTTTTTGGGAGGCCAGCATTTCAGACGTGAAGCAGAAAGTCTGATGAAATCTTTTTTAACTTGATGGTATCCAAGAACTAGTGAAACACAATAATAAGTGCTTTGGTGTAGCAGGGGATTATATAGAGAAATAAAAGGTTTTACTCTTATTACTGTGTTGTATTATTTTGCACAATTGAAAGTCCCAGTTTGACTTGAACACCCCGCATACTGTATATATCCATACACTGTGCAGAGCTGTTGTGCAGATCAAATGGTCCGTTGGGGTGATCCCTCAACGGGAGCAGCCGAAAGACTAACAAAAACAACAAACATTGATAATTTTACCATAACGGACCATCTCAACCATTTGGAAGAGGTCTATTTTGTAGTCCGTTTTTTTCTTCACTGAAAAATGATTTAAGTGAACACAAAATCTTATTTATCCATATTCCATCAGGGATTTTTTGCATATACTCATTGCAGGAATAATAATAATAATCTTTACGTCCCATCTCAACCATTTGGAAGAGGTCTATATTGTAATCTGTTTTTTTTTTTATCCTTAAAATTGTGTTGAGAAAACATAAAATCTTATTTATTTATATTCCATCAGGGATTTACTGCATAGACTAGTTGCAGCAATAATAAAAATCTTTGCTTCAATCTAATGAAGCAATTACTAATGTCCTATCTGTAAAGTTGTACATGGGTGATAATGAAATATTCATATCTATAAACTTAGATATATAACTATATAATATATAGTTTAACAGTCATGTTCGATTCTTTCAGGACCACAAGTTTAAACCTCTCCTGCTTCTTGGCCCTGAGAAAGAGGGGGGATCTCTTTGCCTTGCTCATTGAGGAGCATAAACATTTATTTATGTTGCCTTATTAATAAATGGGTTCAAAATGTTCACTCTGAAATCTGTACACAAATCCTGTCCTCTAATTATATCGAGCTGATGAGGTATGAATTCGCTGGAATGAGGACCCACTCGCCCTGTCCTCAGAATGAACTTCAGGCGCTGTTAGCTAGATTAACCTGGGATTAGTCCTGTAATGCTCTCTAATGCTACTTTTTATAGAAAGAGCTCTTCTTGGTACTGTATGTAGGAATACTTTTTATACTAAGGCCAATTTGCAGATATATTTATTTATAAGATACCTTTATAGATCCATAGTGCTTCATAAGAGTGCTTCATACATATGATTTTCAGGTTAGATCGAGCAGGAGATGAAAACTATATATTTGGCTCATATCCTAGTCTCCTAATAGGTATTGCTGTGTCTTAGACTTCAAACTCCCAGACTGTAATGCAATAAGAGAAACATGGAATTGCTTAATGAACAAGATGCAGGGAGTGCTATGCTCACCAAAAATGCTCATTTGTGAACTCATATGTATTTGTTTTAATATCTTAGAAGGTAGTTCCACTTCTTCTTTGTGATCGTCCGGGTCAGTTAGGTACAGAATCAGGAGAAGTGATGTTACTGAATGTACCAGTCATGAGTAAAGTATAAGCAGAAATACTGCCTGATCTGATCTGTTGAATTATTTATGCCCTCCTACCACTCAGGAGAGGTGACGTGGGTTTATGGCAAGATTACATAAAATAACAGAGACAGAATGCAACCAGCTTCTGTCAGTCGCTGCAAAGGAAAATGCTGCTTGAAGGGTTTATTACACGTTGTAAGCATGAGACAGGTCATTTGTAAAGCAGGAGTAAAAATGTGCTGTTTTGCCTTAAAAACATGAACTATTTCTGCTTTAGCTTGAGGACTTGATGATTATAAATATAATTTTCTTAAATAAGTCAAGTTGTAGAAATTCTAACATAATATTACTGATTGATAATAGTGCTGTAAATGCATAGTTGACTTCCACTTTGTTTGCGAGCATGAAAATTGTTCATTGACACATTGTCTTCTTTATACCTTTAACATTCTGCTCAACTGTTTGGTAGAGCACATTTGTTGTCATTATGAAAAATGTAATAAACCTAACCTGATTGGCCCATCTCTACCACGCTAGTGCTTATTTAATAATATTTTTTTAGTGTTGAATTATCCACTAAGAAATCCACTAGATGTCCGCTGAATGATGTCTTGAAATAGTATGCCTTTTCAAATAACTCATAGCATGCCACGAGAAGGAAAGTGGCTTGAATGCCCAAAACATTTGTGCTGTTGAGTGAAAGCACCAAAAATTAATTTATTTTAATTTTAATTTTAATTTTTTTTCCTGAATATTTTATGTTTATGCATTTATTAAAATTTGAGACATACATTGATATTTTTTACCATGAAAGACCATCTCAACCATTTGGAAGAGTTCTTTATTGGAATCTGGTTTTTTAAGCACTAAATGTTTCCAAATTGCATATTTCTTTCCATTTTTATTAATTTATGAATAACGTTGACCTTAGTACTTCATAACAGTATCATGAAGACAAATATGAATTTAAGAGCAAGGAAGTCATACAGGTAGTTAACATTTGGCAACTAATTGCAGTATGTAGTGTGCAGCTTTATTATAGCCATTTTAATCCATTTTCACTTTACTTATATGATCTAGATATATTAATAATATTTCCAAATGGTGTGATGCAAGGTAAATTTTTGAATATATCCCAAACCTTCTAGTGCTAGTAAAAACACATGTATAAACTAAGCTATAAGATATGAATAAATGTCGAATGATTATATATAATGATATCCGAGGCTCCTTTCTATTATATTTCCCTCTTTTTTTTGTTTAAGTCACATAATATATAAAAGTTTCAAATTCACCTACACGGATCCTCCAGCATTGCCTGATAAATGATTTACACAGTCCTGAATATATTATTCCCACTTTAAGGTTGTTTTAAACTTTTATTTCATATAGATTGACATTGTGTAGAGCGTTCTCATGTACAAGGCCCTAATTGTTTTCCACGAAAGGTCTGGTGATTGCCTTGATGCCGAGCCAGCTCTGTAACTTTTGCTTTATATAAACCTCCTCATTTGGATTGGGAGCTTTGCCTACTAAACCCTGATCATCCCAAAGGAGCGTCGGCATCTGCTGCTTCCCAGCTAAGAGCTAATCCGATCACGTCTTCACTCGTAGCAAGAGGAGAACACAGAGTGACAGGAACGCTTCCACCTCTTCCTCCCTTCTCCTCTTTCCTCCTGCATTCATTTGATCCAACTCTTCGGTTCCAGTTTCATCCCTGATGGGTCACATGACAGCAGAAGGGCAACTGTAGACGACCTAAAAATTGCAACTTGTCATGTCTTCATATTTCAAAATCTTTTCAGAAAAACAAAACAAGCTGTAATCACTGTGTGTGTGTGTGTGTGTGTGTGTGTGTGTGTGTGTGTGTGTGTGTGTGTGTGTGTGTGTGTGTGATATTTTACAAAAGATGCAAAGAAGCTGTAAGAAAATCTCAACCACAAGTTTAAATCTTAGGGTAAACATATATTACTGTACATCTTTAAGCTTTTTCTTGCTCCATAATTATTGGCACCTCCCAATAACATAGGCCACACTCTTTAACATTAACATGGCCTTATGCAGCTTTAACATATCTATATAATGCACATCTTACTACAATAAAGCAAGTTTGTAAATGCACATATTTCTATTTAATAAGTTTGCCTCTTTAACCAGATGTTTCACACAGAAATTTTGCCCTTTATCCCAGTCGTGTTATATAACACAGTAGCAGTGTCTTAAAGTCTAAATGTGTGTACACAGATGTCTGCTGCAGGTATGATGTTTAAACACCGCACCAGACTAACTGAGTGTGTCCATGGCTCTGATGGCTGTGTACCGTATACAGTAATAAGTAATCAGTGATTCGAGTCGTCCACTGTCCTCCCTACTTCATGTGAAGGATTTTCTAGCTCTCGAAAAATTCACTCTGTTTCACATTACTTACACTTGTGTTACTTCCCACTGCAGTGATTTAAAATGTGCACGTCGGTCCTACTGTATGGCTGCAATTAAATACCAGAGGATGACTGTGACAAGCTGAGCTATTGATCTCTCAGCGTGATCTAGAGGACGTCTTTCCACATGCGGTCGTCTCTAAATTATTCATAAGCAAATGTGAAGTATGTTTATTATATGGTAAGAGGGTTAAGAGTGGATGCTCAGTGATCACGTGATACAGAAGGGACATTGTGTAAGATCGTGTATCTGCTCGAGGAATGCATTATGCAGAGTGGAGCATTAAATCAGCAGAACGCTTGATTATCTCCCGGAACAAMTGTATGTCATGGATGTTGACAGCTGCGTCTGGTGGAAGTGCCAAAGCTGAATCATCGGCATCAGCATCATCGTTATCATTATCATTATCATTATCACTGTGACTAAGTGACACATTCTCTCTCATCCCCTCCGCCGATCTGTCACTCTTGCTAATCTCTAAAAATCCTAACGCTGTGGCGAATTATGGAATAAAGTCCATACCGGCATGATGATTCGTGCCATATAACGAATGACTGTATATGTTTGAGGAAGCAGTTTAGAGTTCGGATTGAGCATCCGTCCTGGAGTAATCGAGAGTGGCAGGCTGAGAAAGAGCGCTTTAGCTTTTAATCTGCTTTAGCGGATTGCTAATGCATGATTTTAACGTGAGGAGGAGAAGAAAAAAAAAGCAACTGTCAGGCCACTGTTTATCGTGTGTAAATCCTCACAAGCCAGAGAGAAAGACAGAGAGAGAGAAAGCGAGAGAGGAGGATATATTTATAGATATTGCATATAGAGTAAAATATGGCAGATCCGGGTTCGATTCCCAGATCCAATGCCCAAACCCCAGCCACTGGATGCAGATCCGGTCCCAAGCCCGGATAAAATGGGAGGGTGCGTATGGAATCCGGGGTAAAACCGAGTCAGTTCCTAATTGGGCAGCGGTAGCTCAGTAGTTACAGTGAACCCTAAACTACTCAGACATATAATGAGAGAGAAATGTAAGTTGTGTCTGTCAAAATGCCGTAAATGAAAATTAATGAAATGAAGTTGTATTCCGCTGTGGTGACCCCTTGATGGGAACATCTGATAGATTAACAACATAGATATTAGTGTATTTTTATCAAATGGACATAAGTGACATGTTCCAGCAACATGATTCTGTGTGATTCACAGTGATGGTTTCACGTGCTTGCTTCCTCGGGGTTCTCTGGTTTCTTCCAACCTTCCAAAAACAAGTCTGAGAAATGTTTAATTGCTCCTATAGTGTCTAATTCGGGACTTAATTAGGTATGAGTGGTAATGAGTGCGTGTCTGTGTGTGCTGTTGTAAAAATGTGCATGYGTCTGGCTTTCAAACCAGACATCATCTTACTTAAACATCCAGTCATGTTATTGATTTATCATTACTTCAGTGTGTTCTCGGTTTTTGTGTTTCTTCAGGTCAGTTCTAGCCGGGGTTCTCAAGCTCTCAAGTTTTCTCTGCACTTTCGCAGAAACTAGAATTCAGAAAGGGATGTTAATTAGCTGAATAGTTAAATCAGGCGTGCTGGGAGCTGGGAAGAGACAGGGTTGAGAGCCGCCTAAGGGTTGAGTTATAGCTTAGTAGCGCCACCAAGTGGAAAGTACAGGTATGAACCTGTGAATAAAAGTATTTCATCTATGAATTATTTTGATTATTCACGATCAGCTGATACCATATGATCACGATACCTAGGTGCAGAGTTGATATGTATTTGGAGCAATTTTGTAAGTACGATGACTTCATAAATGAACATTTTATTTTAAAAATGTATTTTGGAATCATACATTGATTGCCATAGGAAGAATATTTTTTTCCTGAATCAGTGTTTCCCTGTCTGTATCGCGCACACACACACACACACACACACACACACACTTGTGTACTAATAATATAAGTGGTAATAATATA
>QMIH01001517.1:24436-43376 GCA_003987875.1 Clarias batrachus | reverse complement strand
GTCTCTTTTCTTTTGTCCCCCAACCCCGTGTGTCTCTTTGCTCATGCCCCCCCATGTGTGTCTCTTTGCTTTTGTCCCCTCCCCACATGTGTCTCTTTGCTTTTGCCCCCCCATGGGTCTCTAACACAAACCTAGCAGCTGTAACTACACACAGGACTGCTGGTCTGGAAAATTGATCAGCAATCTGAACTCCTTCTTTCTTCTCCGATCTTTCATCTGGTCTCGTGCAGGTAGAGCAGAATGCAGACTTCAGGGCACCGGCTGCGGGATGTGGAGCAGCACCACCCGCTGCTGTCCGGTGGCGAGGAGGAGGTGTCCGCAGGCCGCGTCTGGTTCATCCAGGATGGCTGCGGCATGGTGTGCGCGTCCATGACCTGGTTCCTAGTGATGTACGCGGAATTCGTGGTGAACTTCGTCATGCTTCTGCCCTCCAAAAACTTCTGGTACACGCTCATCAATGGCGTGGCGTTCAACTTCCTGGCCGTGCTGGCGCTAGCGGCGCACCTGCGCACMATGCTGACCGACCCGGTAAGAGTTACAGTGTCGGCGCTGAGCCAGAGGAAAGCTTGCAACTCTTTAATGTGGAGGTCAGGAACATGCTGAGCTTCATGAGGAGCAAAATGTCTTCACTGTTAGGGCTCGACCATCACCATTCTGATTTGCGGACTCGTTACCGGCGCACCTCTTGGGAACGCGACTGTTCGCTCATGTATGCAGAGGAGGGCGGATAGCGCTTTTCATTCAAATGTATTCAATTGAATTCAGTTCAGTTTTATTTGTTTAGCGCTTGAACATTGTCGTAAAGCAGCTGAATAAAAAAAAAAACGTCAACTTATTTTACTACTAATATTAATATAAATATTTCATAGTAAATAATAAATAAAAATAATTTAAAAAGAATTCCCCCCTGTTGGGTCCTTTTGCAAGGCCTTTAATCCTCAACTGCTCGGATGTATAATRAGATTAAAAGTAAAATAATAAATTAAGTCGCTCTGGATGAGTCTGTCTGCCAAATACTGAAATGTAAATCAAAATTATCCCTAATCGTCCCTGATTATTGTCAGATTATTGCTTCATTCCAAATTCCCACTTCCCACTTTAAGTTTTTCGCAGCAGAAGGCTGGAACATAATGACAGTGATGCAACCTTAAAGTTTAGTCGCGCGTTCGTCAGATGATCTTCACGAGGCGCAAAGACGTCTTCAAGAGTGACTTGTGAAACGCAGGATAGAATTAAAGCTCAAAAGAAATGACCTTATATCCGCCTCTATTAAAAGTTCATTTTAAGTCAGAAGAAGGAAATGTGCTGCGCCGTTAAGCGTTTTAAATAACGAAGCCTGATTAAGCTGTAATGTATCATATTGTTTGATGTTTGGCTCTTGAGGAATGATAATTCCCCTTATACAGTCTTCCTGTGTCGCACCGGCTTCTCTCAGGAGGATCATTCTGGAGATTTCTTTATTCTTTTTTGGAATGATTAAAGGCTCCCTGCCTGCTTTGACTAAGCACTTTAGGGAGTGTTCAGGTTACACATAAATACCCCTGTATACTTCACATATGCACATGCATATCCACATAACTGATCCGGTGCTGTTTGTTCTTTGGTAAGGTCAAACATCAAACATAAATTCCATTTTTTTTTTTTTGTTTCTTTTTTATTTTGGGTTTAAAGTCAGACACGGTTTAAAGCCGAGGGAGAAAAAGGCAGGGCAGGAAACATTTGCAATTCTAAACATTCACATCGGGAACGAGCCGCATCTGGGGTTCGTGTTTCTCGGTGAAAGCACGGTGAAATATTGCGCTATGCCAGGTTTTGCATCGTCACTAAAGGGTGATGTGGATTAAATGATACAATACAGGTTCCACAGCTCGACCTTGGATTATCAGGTGTGCATGAGAGCAACCGCACTGTTTATTCAGAGATAAGTGCTGTTAAAACACTGAGAATAATACCTGCATGCTCGCTCGTGTATTAACACACACACACACATGTTAAGTTGTTTCATCCCCCCCCTGAGAATCATGTGCAATAATTGATCGAGTTGTCAGCTAAGAGTAATGTTTCTGATGTTAACTGGCAGTAATGTATGTTAAAGGTGCACTGAGACACACAGACGTTACTGAAGGATCAGGTGCTCTTTTTTGTCTGGGACAGCGTCCAAGGTCAGGTCACATGACCATAGTTGATCCTATGAGTGGGTGGGGCGGGGGTGTAATTGGGCGTTAATTAATTTAAGATGATTTTATTTTATGATTGAGAATTTGATCAAACTCAGGTTTGTTTGCATGCTGTGATGAACTGTTCGCACCACAAAGTTGGTTATAATAATAATAATAATAATAACAGGACATTACAATGTGTTTTATTCCTCTTATATTGCCAACAAGGGATGTTCAAGTCAAACTCATGATCAACTTTCTGGTGAATAAAGAAACTAAGAGAGAGTAAAAGTGTGGCTCGAAGCCTGCTGCAGTTGTTCCTGCACATTGAGTGAGTAGAAATCCTTGAATTCGTAAAAACCGACGGATAACTCGTTACCAAGGTGCAGAAGAGACGCGTCTGTCTGTGAGAACCGTACGCACGATCATTCACCAGCTCTACCTGCACATTACAGGAGCACAGCTGGGAGTTATTAACACATCATCGCTCCAATAGCCACATGGTTTTGCCATTAAAGGAGTTCCTGGGAGGCCAGTGTTTCAGACGTGAAGCAGTCGGATCGTGTCTCCGGCGTAATGTACATTAGTGTAGCAGGGGGATATCAGGGGAGTTTATGGTCCTGTTATTCTGCATAATCAGAAGTCCCGGTTTGACCTGAACGCCCCTTGTGTAAAATCCATTGTATCCATTTCTAGTTAATGTTGTGGAGCATCCTTCGAAAACCAGTTAGTTCCTGTTATTATTCCACACATTAATAAATCAGTCTTTTTTCACTGAGAGTACTTTTGTGTGTGTGTGTGTGTGTTTGTGTGTGTGTGTGTGTGTGTGCGCGCGTTAGGGAGCTGTACCGAAGGGAAACGCCACTAAGGAGTACATGGACAGTCTACAGCTGAAACCCGGGGAGGTCATTTACAAGTGTCCGAAATGCTGCAGCATCAAACCGGAGAGAGCTCATCACTGCAGGTGAGACGGGACAGGACAGAAGACTGGACGANGGGGGGGGGGGGGGGGGTTATAGTGAGGTCATGAGATGTGACAAAACATTTAAAAGACAGCTCTGTCTCTTTAATGAATATTGCAACACATTATTAAGCAACACATGATGAAATGATGGATATCTCACAGAGCCTGCGAATCGTATCTTGTTGCGGAAAAAGTTCTGATCAAACGCTCGAGCATGAACACGCGCATCAGATCAGCGTCCATGATTGCAATCAGATCAGTGCGAGAAATATTGTCCATGTAAATGCACCTGTTGTTTTTTTTTTTTTCTTCTTCTTCTTTCCGTGTCGATTCGGGTTCGATCGAGTTGGTCACATGATGCTCTTGGACTCGGATTTTGATTCTAAACATCGTTTATCGTTTTTTTWWAATTTTTTTTTACAAAAGTTCTCAAATGTTTTCTCTGTTTTTATTTTTTTTTATGATTGTGTTCCAGCATCTGCAAGAGATGCATCAGGAAAATGGATCATCACTGTCCCTGGGTGAACAACTGCGTTGGAGAGAACAACCAGCGATACTTCGTGCTCTTCACTGTAAGACGCTTCACTGTCCTCTTCCTCCCGAGCAGCGCATGTGCTAGTCAAATGCAGGGCTGAGATTTAAATATCACTGCTGTGGCTGTGAGCGATTGCTTCACTGGGGATTTTTTTTGTCGTTGTCATCTCAGTGCTTTGTAAGATAACAGTCAGGAGACGTTTTTGTAAAAAACTTTTTTTGTGTGTGTGTGTTGAGAAACAAAAGCTTCCGTTTCGGTCTGTTCTGTTTATGTTTTTCTACGTTGATTGTATTTGTTGATTTTATCTTTCCTGCACCTTTGTCCTTCGCAGATGTACATTGCGTCGATCTCCCTGCATGCGCTCTGCCTCAGTGGGTTCCACTTCTTCACCTGCGTCAAAGTCCAGTGGAACGGTGAGTCGTCTGGTGGCACGTTCGGCACAAGCGGCGTGATTTTCTGCCTTTAAAGCTGCACAGAGTCCTGGCATTTATTTTATCGTTATACGCGATTATAATAAATCCAATCTAAGGAGCGAAGCTGATATTAGCTCGGACTGCGCTCCTTATTCAGGAGAAATAGTATCAGATTTTTTAATAAGGAAACCAAAATGTCTTCATTTATAAATTCAATAATTGACCCGATTCAAATCTTTTAACTGGAAATACTGGATAAGTACAGACTATAGTCATGATATTTTCACTTAAAATGAAAATTGCATCATTGTGTTGTCATGGTTACAGTGGTTGCAATCTTAAGCGAGACCCACTTTCCTCAAAAGAATAAAAACACCTCATAGAGCTTCCATAATGGAAACACGACCGTCCCATCATCGCGAGATCTCGAGTTCGATGAGGGGTGGCATGTTCACACACTCCCGCATCAACGCTGTGTTCCTATGGTTACAGTGCATCGTGTGCGAGCAGCACAGAAACCGCCAGATTCACAGCGACACAGGCCAATGATGGGCAGCTGCAAGCGTATGGGTGTGTAGCGTTTCCTCCGAGTGTGTTACTTCCTGTCGTGTATGAGGGGCTCCAGTAAGAGACAGGTGGGACTTAGACGCCAGTAAATTAGAGAGAATGTCAGAGGTTAAAGAAAAACGTTGTGTACTGAAAGTCATTGAACTGTGAGAGATTTGACGCTTTTTCTAAAGGTTGTGAAAATATAAACTAACTTCAAATATGAGAGTTCAGATTAAATAAAAATTAGCAGCGTGTATCTCGTCATCCACCATAATTATTACATTGAACCAAATGATTCCCTGCTACCACACAGGATGAACATGTGTAAGTAGTTCAGAGTGTACCTCCTGTAGGATTATAAAGAAGCAGCCATGTTTTACCTCCTCGAATTTGTCCAAACAAAGAGTGTGTGTTTTGAGACTAATTAGGGCACCTTGATCAAAGGTTTTTTAATTTAATGTTAAATTAATTAATTTTTTTTTACATGCACAACTATTAATAATGATAATGCAACGCCATACTTCTGTTGCAGCACTCGGTAGAGTCGGTTATCTCCAGCGTGAGCAGTCATGGCTGATCAACCGGTGCAACTCCTATAGTACATGTTATAAATGATTTCAAAATCGATTTTTGCCATCAGTGTGGTGATGCATGAATCGGAACGCACCCAAATCGCGATTCATAACCGCGTAATAATTGTTTATTGTTAATTGTTTGCCGAGAATTATAGAGCCTTTATTTATCTTACTATAAACCGTAAATATTAGTAGCCTTTATTACACAAGCCTCTGCATTCGTATTGTCGGATGAGGTTCTATCTGATGGTGTGTGTGTGTGTGTGTGTGTGTTGCTGTGTGTGCTACAGAGTGTAGTGATTTCTCCCCTCCGGTGGCCGTCATGCTCCTCATCTTCCTGTGTCTGGAGGCTCTGCTGTTCCTCACCTTCACCGCCGTCATGTTCGGCACCCAGATTCACTCCATCTGCAACGACGAGACGGTGAGACGGTCAAGCCCAAAACATCCACAAACACTACCGCTCATCACCCAATCACTTAAACGATTTACATTACTAATACTGAGTGCGTAAATATTTACACCCCCTGAGTTATTTTACAGTTCGTTTGCAGACGAGAATTGCACGTTCACTAAACAATTTTAGATTAAAGCAGTTTTTTTATATAGAGCTCGTACTTTCACAGCAACTTGGTAACACCTTTATCTTAGAATGCACATGTCCTTGGTAATTAATCAGTTTTAACATGTCGTAATAAAATATTAAATATAAAGTCTAATGATGAACAAAGAGATCGTCATCAACAGAGATCGAGGGAAAAAAAAGATCCAAAAAAATAAAATAAAATCAGGACAGTTGCAGAAGGGCGTTTTAAAATACTCTTTTTGTTGTGGTCGTTCAAGCCGTTTTGTTGGTTTCATAATTTCAACCGAAGGGCGTGACGACAAGTTCCTGAGAATAATGCATGTATTAACATTCTTCCAACAATTATGTAAGAAAATGAAAGAAAATTTGGGGAGATAATGTTTTGTAAAAATACTTGATGAACAGTTATGATAACACTTATGCAAAGTATAGAAAGTATATACAGTGCCGCGCAGAAGTATTCACCCCCTTGGCATTTTTTATGCTTTGTTGCCTCACAACCTGGAAATAAAATGGATTGTTTGAAGGTTTGCTTCATTTCATTTACACAACATGCCTACAACTTTTAAAGATATGATTTTTTTTTTTATTGTGAAGCAAACAACAAATCGGACAAAATAACAGAAAAGTTCAGTGTGCATAACTATTCACCCCCTAAAGTCAGTACCTTGTAGACGCACCTTTTGCGGCAATTACAGCAACAAGTCGGATTAGTCTCTGTGAGCTTGCCACATCTTGCCACTGGGATTTGTGTCCATTCCTCAAGGCAAAACTGCTCCAGCTCCTTCATGTTGGATGGTTTCTGCTTGTATCCCTGTATTTAGCACCATCCATCTTTCCCTCGACTCGGATCAGTTTCCCAGTCCCTGCTGCTGAAACATGATGTTCTTGAGGGGGGGGGGAGGGGCGGAACGTGTCAGGTTTGCGCCAGACATATCATGTTCTTTCCATTTGAAGATGATGGATTCGATGGTTATCTGGGGGATCCTCAAACATTTGGATTTTTTATAACCCAACCCTGACTTGTACTTCTCAACAACTTGTTGGGAGAGCTCCTTGGTCTTCATAGTGTGATGCCTCTTGTTTAGTGGTGTTGCAGCCTCTGGGGCCTTTCAGAAAGGATGTGTTTACACGGTATCACGTGACACTTAGATTACACACAGGTGGACTTCATTTCACTAATTATGTCACTTCTGAAGAACTTTTGAGGGGCTTGATAGTAAAGGGGGTGAATACATATGCACATGCCAATTGTCCGATTTTTGATTAAAAAAATAAATAAATAAATGTATGTGTTTATATACACAATAATTATTGGGTGGGGGTGAATAATTTTGAAAGGCACTATAGAAGTTGGTTTTGAAAGCAGCAGTCGTGCCCTCTGCTGCCTGGCAAGCGAATTGCAATCCAAATATCAACATTTCTACAGTTCTACACTTTTCTAAAAGTGAACTAAAATAAATTCTACAGCCAGAGTGCGGATCATTCCTGACTCACCCTCGTCGTTTGGAAATGCAGCTGTTGTCTTGCTTTTAAATTTTAAACAGGTTCCCACATGATAAAACGCACCGTGTGGGTCTCTGTCAGATCGTGCGCTTCACCCGCGACCCCGTTTGCACGTCTCACCAGGTGGGCGGGGCTAACCGTCACCCTCTTTCTCCCTGCCGTAGGAAATCGAGCGTCTGAAGAACGAGAAGCCGACGTGGGAGCGGCGCGTGCGCTGGGACGGGATGAAGGCCGTGTTCGGGGGCCCGCCGTCCCTCCTGTGGTTCAACCCGTTCGCGGGACTGAGACTGCGGCGCCTCCTGATGGTCCACTCCCGGAAGGGCGGCTCCGAGTTCGCCGTCTGAGTCGACGCACGCTCGCGCTTCTCCTCGTGCCTGCGTGCCTGTCGCGCGGCATGACGACGCAGGTACGGCGAACGTGTAATAAAACCCCCCCGAGGCCGAGTGAAGGACACGTGGGCCTTGGACATGACTTTAGACTACCTGTTTAAAACCACTGGACCTCAAATGAAGGATTATTGGCTTCTCTTGGCTGGGTCTGAATAGATTATGATGATTATTATTATTTGTTGCTTTTTTTTAAAAAAGGACTCTCTTAATGTATTTTGTTCGAGGCAGAACTTTAAGTGAAATCCTGAACAATCTGAAGTCAGAGTCCGGATCCGAGTCCCATCAACCGAGCTGAAACGTCGTAACTCGCCAAGAACCTTCTTATGCATTAAGATTTCCTCCGCGACATATAGATTATAGGATGACGAAACATAAACGGCGGCTTACGTAACTTCTTAATATACAGTAGTAGAACTGATGCTAAACCTCATTCACATATCCTTTTTTGTTTTGTTTTTGTTTTTCGTTTAATGGCACTGAATCTTTAACAGATCTATTTAAAACTGTTTACCTGCAGCGGCGCTACATCCGGGACCGCCGCCGACACAGAAGCCGCAGAAGCCGCGGCCGCTCGGCACGAATGTAGATCGATTCCTTTAGAGAAACCCGATGTAGAGATGAAGCATGTGAGTGTTTGCACACTCGAGTCGAGTTCGTTTAGTTAGAGACAGAGACGTTCCTCGGGACACTCCGACGTTTTGCAGAACTCGCCAAGCCGCTGGAGAACGGACCGCGCTGGATGTAGTGTGTGTGTTTTCAGAAGACGGCTAACTAAGGATTCCCAGGACGTCCGCAACGTCGCCGGCTGCGTCTCCACAAGAGCTTTTACCTCAACTTTATCATGAAAAGTCCTTTAATTATCGCAGATGTTTTATACACGACAGTAGACGCAGAGTATTTCCAAATCTAAAAAAAAGAAGAAGAATAAATAATAAGGAGAAGCGTGTTTCTTCCCTCCTGTGACTTAGTGTATTGTAAATAACTAAAAGTTAATAAAAGGGAACAGGTTTATATTCATTATGTTGAAAGGCTACTTATAAAGCGTTCTCTTTTAAAAACCTTCATGATGTATGCAGTATGGAAGAGATCTAAACACGACCATGCGTCCTTTTCTTTTCTTTTTTTTTCTTCAGTGCCATGACATTCAACAGTATTGACTTTTATTCATTCTGCACATGATGATCTTGCGATGCGGGGCTTTGAGGTGTCTCTCTTTCTTTCTTTCTTTCTTTTTTTCTTTCTTTCTTTCTTCAAACCAAAACCAGTCCAGAATTAACTCTCCTGCGTCATTCAACCTCTTATGCTGCGTTCACAAGAACCCAAGTTTTATCCAAAAACATGTCTCCATCTTGTAGTAGAGCTGCTTTTTTCCTCCCCCCAATATAGAATTTCTCTCCGTGCATCGTAGAAGAAATTATATAAATATACAAAATAAACTTTTCATTCAGGGCTAAAAGAAGAAGACGAATAAATTATTTACGCGAGCGACTCGAGCAGCGTTCACAAGCTCATCTGGACCCTGTGATTCATAAAGGGGAAAAAAGGGTGAAGCGTCTTAATAATGTCTTTAACGTGCCAGAGTGTTCTTATCTTCGTCTTTATCCCGAATTTAATCGTTTTTCAGTGAATCGGATCTTTCGAATCGTTTAAAAAAACAATGAATCGACTCACGAATCGATTCACTGTCCCTGTTTTTCCTTACTCACACATTCTCTGAGGAATCATACAAAGGATATGGCTTCGTAAATATTGGCAGACTTACAAGGGGGGAAAAAAACAGGAAAATTTCACTCGTCATTGTAATTGAATCAGTTATTTTACACACTCTCATAACCTCCGTTTAAATTAAGGAATCGTTCACAGTAGTGACTCATTAGTTATAAGCCAGGACTTTTAAGGGATTGTGTGTGTATGTGTGTGTGTGTGTTAGAAATAAAACAATAAACCGCTTTTGTGACTTAATCAGCTCACTGTACGATTAACTTCAAAAGGAATAACACACTACACAACGGCTTGCTGTTAAACCAGGGTGAGTCAAAAACGATCCGGTCTCATTCAAACTTCAGCGCTTTCCATTCAAGGCACCAAAAGCTGGAGAATTCATCAATGTTTACAGTTTTCTGGGATTCTCATCTCAAGGGCCAGTATTGGAACATTGTCAGGAAAAAGGTTCAGCAATCGACAGCGCTTGTTACAGTGGGACGCTTATTGAAGAGCCGAAGCCTAAACCTCAGATAAAACGCAGAAGACTGATATCCGAGGGCGTCATAATCTCGCACACACTTCGGCCCACATTGTCTCTGACACTCTGTTTTGAGATGTTAAAGCGTTCTCTCTTTAGTCCCGATCTCTCTCAGTCAGACTTTTCACCCCGAAAGCAGAACTATGAGGATGAAGRTGCACTTCTGATGAAGAGCTGAAGACAGCGGTGCATTCGTGGCTCGGTTGTAAAAAAAWTTTTAATGAGGGAATAYGAAAGCCTGTCGACAGATGGACAACGTGCATTGAGAAGTATGTTGAGAAATTATGTATTGAATTCAAATCAATTTGAATTACAGCCGCATCATTTTTGACTCGCCCTCGTACATAGGATCATAATCTGTATTAAGTTGTGTAACATGGAGTTATATATATATATAAATTTTTTTTTTTCCTTACCTGCTTTATTTCCAGATTGCTTTATGTCCTTAACTGCTTGTATAATAATGATGATAATCATAATAATAATAATGGGCAAGCTCCTAAAAAAATTACACTTGTATCCAAGAATATATTAACGAAGGATGTTTGGGGAATCCTTGCGCAGAGATCGTCAATGTTGTCGCATTTCCATATTCTCATCCCTAAATCGTTACGAATCGCTCATGAATAGTCTTTATAGGCATTTTTAAAAAATGTGAGTAGGGAGAGCGGGGCGAGGAATCGTTACAGTACATCTGACTTGGAGTAAAAAAAAAAAAACCCCGCACCTGAAATCTCATCCATCAGCCGGACGCTGTACGACCAAGAATGAACATTGAATGAATGCTGGAACTCGGGATGTTTAACGCCCTCGCTGTCCACTTCCCGTTTGCAATCAGTCAAAATCCTTAAAGGGGTTTTATWAGCATGTGTGTCTTTAAGAATGTATATAGTGCTTTTATTTACATTTTTATTTTCAATTATGGAATTAAACCCCGGACCATCATGTTAACACTAATATACTGTAACTGTAACACCTGCTTTCCAACAAAGTGCCAACATCCTAAAACATCTGGCGTAGAAACAGGTGTGTGTGTGTGTGTGTGTGTAAGTGTATTAACCTACAGTATAGATGCAAAAGGGAATATTAAAGGTTTATCAGTTGATCTGTTAGACATTTGATGATGATGATGATGAATATAGAAACCCCATGATGATTGTAATCACTGATGATGATGATGATGCTGATGTGGCCACAGAAAATGAAAACCAAACCCAGGCTACGTGATACACAGTGTAAATGATTATCGCGTCCTTTTTTCAATCCTCATTCGATAATTGTTATTTCATATGTGACGCTCTTTTTGCATAATAAAGTTGTTAGGATCAGAACTAGTTCAAGTTTTATTGTCTTTTTTTTTCTCTCTCTCTCTAAATATCTGATTATTCCTGAAGCTGTATGAAAAGGAATGATGGGGAGTAATGATTAATCATGATTAAGGAGTATTCTTTTCCTACATTATTTGCTTGTTGTATTATTCAGAAGCTTCGTCTTTACCTTTCCAGCTTCCTGCGTTTAAGCAATGAAATGATGTTTAACTTACGACTGATTTCTCAAGATTCAGCAAATCAGAGTAGTCAATGTGCAGCTTGTATAACATTACAGATTTACTGTCCTCYAACAACAACTCAACCTGCAGTATTTRTTGCCTAAATAACTGGCAACGAAAATGAGKAGACCCGGAGTGAACATGTCAAAACTGTGTCCAGAGTAGTGATGGGTCATTCATGAACGGTTCATTCTTTTTGAACGAATCTTTAACGTGACTCAAAAGAACGAGTAGTCTCTGAGATTGCAAAGCATCGCAAAACCTCCATAGGTTATGTACAGAAAACAGAATTGAGCTGGTCTTTTGGTCCGAAACGATTCAGACCAGAAAAAAGCATTTGTTTATTTTGATGAACGAAATTCAAAGAACCGAGTCACTAAAATGATTCAAACTTCCCATCACTAGTTCAAAGTGTCAACATTTTGTTTGAGTACCATCGTTATCTAGCACGGCCTTATTCYTACTGGGCCTGGACTTCACCAGAGCTGCACATGTTGTTGCTGGGATCCTCTTCCACTCCTCCATAATGACATCACGGAGCTGCTGGATGTCAGGAACACGGCGCTTCTCAACCTTCCGCTTGACGACRTCCCACAGGTGCTCAATAGAGTTCAGGTCTGGAGACGTACTCGGCCACTGACAAACACCTGAATGTACTGAATGASTATCTGTGGAGTTCTGGCGCAGAAGCCAGAGCATGAGGAATCATTTTCACATGAACTGGGAGACAGTGTSTAACCAAAGCTAAAGGTGCCTAAATAAAATCTTAAGATTGTGACACTTTTTTTTTTTTTTTGGCCAGGCAAGGTGTATGAGGTCACGTTAGAGGTAAAACGCTTTGGCTTGCTCAAACCCGGGCCAAGACAAATATGGAAATAGGCAGAAAAAAAAAAAAAGTGAATTGTGTATAGATAGGTGTGTCCTGTTGCACTGCTCTTTGACACTAATCTCACCTGCTCATCAGTGGATGTCGTAACTAATAATTTCAACTTCCAACGAGAAAAAATAAACGTTCCTCAACTGGCATGTTTGTCACGTTCTCATCCTCTCGTTCTCATTGCTTTGTAGCTTCTGTGGTGAGAACACTTGTACTGTATATTGCTGATTGACAGGAGAGAGAGAGACTGAGCATGCCGGGGTACTCATTTACAACTTTCTTTTTTTTTACTTTGTGAGTTACATTTTCTGTACAGCATACATGTTCGTGTCTGGAGTCTGTATAACCGAGAGCCAGACGGACAGATCACTGTTACAACACAACGTCTATTAAAATAACAAAAAGAATAAAAACATCAGTCCCATCCTGAGATGCAGGAGTGTGTCAGTGAGCGAGCTGGTTGGTTATGTGAGCGTGTCCTCGTTTCTGATGTACTCTCCGACATCAGCTTGGTGAAACACCACGATGGCCATCGGATCCACCTTTCGGCATTCCTGCGTGGTTTTCGCCGCCACTCCGAATCCCTGCAAGCAAGCACCACACTCAGTATACCTCCTCTATAACCGTAAGAAGTTAAAATATCTACGAGGGGGTGTTCAAGTCAAACCGGGACTCGTGAGGACATTTCTGGTGAACAAAGGCATGAAAACAACTAGTCGGGGCAGTGATGTGTCAAACGCTCAAGGCTGTGTTACTGATGGGAGGGTCAGGGGTTCGAGCCCCATCATCGCCAAGTTGCTGTTGTTAGGCCCTTGAGCAAGGCACTTAACCATATCTGCTCCAGGGGGCGCTCAAACATTTTGACCCCTGCTTCCTTATTAGGATATGTGGGGGAAAAAAAAATAAATCACTGTGCTGTAATGTGACAAATAACTGAATGTTATATCTTAAAGTAGGTTGTACGTCCGTGAATTCATGGCATTTGGCGGACGCCTCGATCTAAGGTGACTTACAGTTTTTATCTCATACACCTGCTTAAAAGTCATGCTTGTGGGCCAAACAGGTGGTCGTGGGATTTGAACATGTAACCTTCTGATCCACAGTCCAACAGTTTAACCACTGAGAGACCTCGGAACTCGTCTGGGAGTAACTGCCACGCACACCCCCACAGTCCTGACCTCGCTCCACATGTTTTTGGGCATTAAGGAGTTCCTGGGAGGCCGGGAAATCAGACATGAAGCAGGCCGTCTGATCATGAAAACTTTCTACCTAGAGGGCATCCAAGCTGTTGTGAAACACTGGGATAAGTGCATTAGTGTAGCAGGGGATTATATAGAGAAATAAAGGGAGTTTTTTTTTTTTACTCTCATAACTGTGTTCTGTTATTCTCACCAATCAAAAGTCCTGGTTTGACTTGAACACCCCTTGTATTACAGTACGGCTCTCACCAGTGGTACGTCTGCCATGGAGTAAACCACCACTCCTTGGTACTGCGACGTGTTTTCGGTGATCCTCCCCAGGCCGGACTTCATGATGTGGTTTCCGTAGAGGAACGACTGCTCGGCTCCGGGCTTCACCCACACTTTATACTGCAGAGGAGACACGTGAAATGAAGTGAAGCGGCACCAACGGTGCGCTCCAGACACTCCAGGTTTTAAAATCACTTTCGAATAATTCCTGTTACGGTATTGCGTAAAGTGTTTTTTTTTTCTTGTTGTTATTCAAAGCGTTCTACATGTTCTGTTCTCTGTTAAAAATGTTTTTTTTTTCCTATTTTAACTCAGGTGGAAGACTCATGGAAAGATCTTTCGACTTGCAGCCAGTAATAAATCTAGAAATAACATTTACCATACACTTGTCGAATGTTATGCAAGTTATGCAAGTGATCACATGTCAAAATCTTGGATCCTTTTCCACTTGAACTCCGTATCTTTAATACCTTTGCGTAAGGAGCGAGGAAATCCAGGGCTGTGATGTGCAGCCGAAACTTGTGAGTCTTCGTGAACTTCCCGAAACACGTTCCCACAGATACCAGCTTGTCCCGGGAGATGTTCGTGGCCAACTTCAGGATCTTCTCACTTGACAGAATAATTTGAGTTATTTAACAAAGTACGACCCAATTCTTATATATACATTATATATTACACATATGCTACATGTTTTACCTGATGTAGTACACACGATCATTGTGCAGTCTGAAGCAGTAAGTTCCATCTGGTCGGTCCACAAGAAGCTTAATGTTCTCTCCGATACTGAAAACAAATCGTTGGACGAATTAATAAATCATAGAGTCGCTTTTAAAGCTTTCGTTTTGGCATTTTGCATCACACTTGTGTGACCCCATATTGTACTATTGCACCGGCAAACGTGGCCCACCAATGCCTTCATTATGACCACCCTCCTATTACTGTGTAGATCCACCTTTTGCCACCATAACACTGATGCACTGTGTGTTGTTCTGACACCTCGCCATCACAACCCTTTCAGCAATTTGACCTACACTAGCGCTTGTACTGGATCGCACTGCACGGGTCAGCCTTCACTTCGCATGTGCATCACTGTGACTTTTGCATATAAAGTAGTCATGATGTTGCACACCGGATATATATACTGTATATTGCACATGATTTCCACAATATGACATAACTAATAAATTGCAGTAATAAATTGAGGAACTATTAGGAAGGTGTTCATAATGTTATGGCTGATCCTCAAAAACATATTATMATTATATTAGAAACAAGAACACAGTGTTTCTTTTTTGTTTGTTTTTTTAAATGACACTAGTTTGCTTCTCATCCTGCTCATGTTCTTGTGTCATGATCATTTTATAAAGACTCATAGTGAGGTTATAATCTGTACCAACCATTTAACAATTAATTATTATACATGTAACTTTGAGTCAGTGGTTTTGTTCTGTTTAGTCTTGTCTACTTCTCTCCTGTCTTAAACTTTGTGATTAGACTTAAAGACTGTACATGCCTCTCTAACACTAATGGTTCGAGTTTAACCAGCTAACTTAGTCACTGTCGGGTTTAAATAAGAAGAGATTAAATACTCACTACTTGGAGAGCTTTTCAAACAGTGTTTTCGTCTCTTCATCCGTTAATGGCCGCATTGTCCTGGGGATCAGTAAATAAAGAAATGTACAATCCAGAGGAAAAAGACACACGTGGGGAAGGAAAGAGAATCAGCTAAGCGGCGCGGGCTGATGACGTCAGGAGGAAGCGACAGGGAAGTCGCAGCTAAATGTACTTTTTAATCTTTATTTTAAATGCCATTTTATAGAACAATGTTGTATACAACAAATTAGGAACAATAGAAAAATAATTTGAATAAGGAAAGTAAAATTGATACAATAAAGTTAAATAAAATAAAATAAAAAATTATGCTCCATCAAATTAAATTGAAGATAAATGTAAATATACACATAAGAAGCTATTTATGGTATTTATGGTAAAAACTGTGGACTTTTTGGTATTTTCTTGTGGGGTGTTATATATTTTATCATTTATTTTTTACTGTTGTGTTGTAACATCATACATGTTGTAACATTATAACATCGGTGTATCTTTCTCTCTTGTCTATTCTCACTCACTCATCATCTATATCGCTTAATCCTGTATTCAGGGTCACGGGGGCCTGGAGCCTATCCCAGGAGATTTAGGGCACATGGCAGAGTACACCCTGGACAGGGTGCCAATCCATCGCAGGGCACAGACACACACACACACACACTCACTCATTCTCACACTACGGGCAATTTGGGAATGCCAATTAGCCTGAAATACATGTCTTTGGACTGTGGGAGGAAACCGGAGTACCCAGAGGAAACCCACCAAGCATGGGGAGAACATGCAAACTCCATGCACACAGAGACGGGAATCGAGCCTGGCTGGGGATCGAACCTGGACGGTGCAAGGCGACAGTGCTAACCACTACACCACCGTGCCGCCTTCTTGTCTATTCTGTTATCTTTTTTTTAAGAGAAAAACATGAAAAGTTTTTTTTTACAAAATTATGTAAATTGTATATCGAGGGGCGGAGTTACATCATCTCTGACGCCACAAAACCGTTTTACTGAAATTTCTGTTTTATTGGGGGAAAAAGCATGTATTCATTTCTATAGAAATTTTATTTAGCTACATTTCATTTAAACATATATGGTAAAATCGGGTTAATGTATTTTGTATCAAGTCTAGCAACAAAAAACAAGAACAATAACAACAACAACAATAATAATAATAAACATTTGAATTTATATTTATATCAGCTTTGGAGTTTTTTGAAAATCGAATACTTTTTTTTTTACATATCTGATAATACTTTGAATAAAAGCAAGATTATCAAACCAAACCTTTTCTGTATATTCACAGGTCCAAAACAAATGTGCAATTATTTATTATTTTAGTATAACAGAAGTATTTATTTTTTAAAAAAAGGATATCGACATCAGCTGCTCTTACTGTAACCCTTCTCCTTTAAATATTTTCCTGTTTTTACTCAAAGGTTGTTTTCATGAATTTAGTTTTTCTTTTAAAGACGTAGATTTTTTTTTGCCTACAAGAAGGAGGAGAAGGGGAAATATTTTATAATAAATTAAATCTTTATAATTGCTACAGTTTTTTATTCATGAATGTAAATTTAATAATATTAATCCCATCTTTCTTGTCTTCAAAAATGATATTATAATATATTTATAAAGTATTAAGTTTTCAAAAAACTCCAAAGCTGTTAGAATTTAACACTTATGTAAGGAGTAAATTTTTTAAACTTCTGGTGCTCCTTTAAAGGATTTTTTTGCACTCTTCTTTCCTTTCAATTTTTTATTCATTTATTTATTTTGTTATCTACTGTACTCCTCCTTTTATCATCCTGACTAGTTTGGATTGGCTTGTGTTTTATGTACAGTGTGTAAGGTGGAGCATTTAATAGTTTCGGGTCGGCGCAGGTCGCATGTTTTTGACGTCATGACGTAAAGGTAAATAACGTCAAGTCAAGATGGCGGCTGTGGACGTGGAAGACGAGAGCATTCTGGTGTCTGTGTTTAAAGACAGCTTCCCGGAGAACTGGAGAGAGAACCCGGACTTCGCGGCGTATCTGGTGGAGCTGAGCTCGTACGGAGTGGAGAAGTTGACCCGCGAGCCGGAGCGCCTGTGCGAGGAGCGAGCGCACATCCTGCAGCAGACGCGCGAGCTCGCCTTCTCCAACTACAAGACGTTCATCCGYACCGCGGACTGCACCGAGCAGATCTACCGGGACTTCGGGCGCGTGGAGGCCAGCCTGTCCAGCCTGCTCGATAAACTTCCGGGGTTCGGCGAGAAATGCAGGTCTGTGCGCGAGCGTGTGCTCGAGCTCGATACGATAATTTCAGTCACGTCGAGGTTATACTTCATTCACTGTGTGTCTAAAAAGCATCATGTTTAGACACACAGTATTCTCCTTACACTACAAAACACTTTACACAACCAGCTTTCGTATTCGCTCATAAAAAAAGTGTTTTAGTCTGAGCTGAGCTGATCCACGAATACACCGCTGTCTTCACTTCTTCATCAGAAGTGAATCTTCATCCTTCTTTCAGGGAACCGAACAGATGACGGAGCGAGATCAGGACCCTTTAACACCTCAAAACCAAGTGTCAGAGAGTCGGACGTGTGTGGACGTGCATKGTCAAGTTCAAGCGCACGACACCCTCGGATATCAGTCGTCTGCGTTTAACCAGAAGTTTAGGCTTCAGCTCTACGATAAGCGTCTCGCAGTAACGAGCGCTGTCGATGGTTGAATCTTTCTCTATATAATGTTCTAGTACTCGCCCTTGAGAATCCCAGAAAACTGTAAACATTATGGATGGGAATCGCCAGGCATCCGTTGATATGGTATTATCACGATACCCCTGTGCCGATTCGAAACAATTAATTAAACGTAGCCCCGTCCCTTATAACGTTAGTTATCTCACTTAAAACCCAAGCGCAGCATTTAAACAATACAAACTAAGAGTGTAACATTTAACTGAGCACCATGTACAGTATATCTGTCATTCGCCATAATTAGTATTTATTAAAAAAAACTTATAATACAAATATACTTATAAATCTATAAACAACAAATAACCTCATAGTACAAACTTATAAAAACAAATAATTCACTCCTAACACACATGAAAATATGTAATTACAGGTAGTCCCCGATTCATGAACATTCGAGTTACGAATCTGCACAGATACGAACAGACCGCTGTTCTACAAACATTTTGTAGACGCGAACAAATCACGGAAGTAGCTGACGTGCATTGTACCAAAAATAGACACTTGTGCACCAGACACCAATATTTACAATTATATACAAAAATAGTTCCAATGGTGAATAATCCTAATTTTAGGACAACAGAGTTCACAGTCCAATACAGTGGAAAACAGCTCTGAGACAAAATGGTGTCTGGGATTCCCCTCGGTGCACTGACAACAGTTTTTGGCCAAAGGGTGGGGAAAGGGGACAGATTAAGTAAAGTCGATTGGTACGCTTTACATTGTATATTCGTGTCAAAGGTGCATAAGACTCATTTTGCCAGACAAATGTACAGCACTGACTGTAGTTCAGAG
>QMIH01001516.1:119193-135963 GCA_003987875.1 Clarias batrachus | reverse complement strand
TTTGACATGCACAAGCTTCACAACCGGCAACAAAGAGATGTTCCCATAGCGTTTTCACGCAGCATTGAGTGTAGCTTTTGAAAGGGAACCAGCATTTCTCACKAGTTTATTCCAACAAATGAAAGACAACCAACTAGAACTTAAACAGACTATTTATAAAGTTACAGTACAAATGAGCCAACTCGGTTCAGGTGAGCGGCTCCGTCACCTGACCGAGGTGCATCCTGGGAAATTAAGTCAAACTTAATAGAACTACAAACAAAAAAGTCTCTGGGCGCATGGCGCCCTCTAGGGGTTATCCCTGACATAATCCCCCCCTCAAAGGGCGCAACTCTGGAGTGCCACCGGAGGTCCATGGCATCCCCCCCCCAAGGTCCAGTGTCTGGCCTCCTTATGCAGAGGCAGCCAATCATGGCCTCTGGGCAGGGTGGCCGGGCATGTAGTGCAGACTCCACCCCTTTTACGAGGTGGGACCGAAGCGAGGTCCCCGATGCTGGATGGCGGAGAGAGCACTGGGGCGCCATCGCCGAAGCCAGAGGGAGGAGGAGCTTCATCACCTTCCTCGAAACTGAGCAGCGGAGGAAAAAGCTCACCGTCCTTGAAGCTGGGCGGCAGAGGAATGTGTGTCTTGCTTCTCAGAGACATACAATGTGTGTCTCTGAGAAGCACTTGCTCCGAGGAGCCTGCCATAATAACAATCTAAAATAGAAGTTTTTTTACAAAATGAACGGAAGAGAAATGCAAATCAAATCAGTATTTGGTGTGACCACCCTTTGCCTGCAAAACAGAATCACTTCTTCTCAGTACAACTGCAAGCAATTTTTAAAGGAACTAATTGTGGACTATGCCACGCCCTATCCCGATGTGGTCCTGCTGAGGAAATCGATCTTGTAGAAAATTGAGAAACAGTTGGTGCAGCTCTTCAGCAGGGATGGCCTTTGTCAAATGATTTAACTAAATGCTAAAACACATGGAGAGTGGTGGATGAAAATGTTCAGCTACTGGCCGAGCAGTCTGCTTGATGAAACCAAGGAAGCCTGGAAGGCCTCTCTATTCAGGTCAGTCACTGAATATGTTCAAGACCTACAACTCACCATTAATAAAATTCTCCCTCTGGTACAACAGAAAGGGCGTAAGAGCAAGTGCCCTGAACTATACCATATTCATTTATATCTACGAGATGGCATCATAGAGGAGTCAATGAGCCCCTGGTTCAGCCCCATCGTTACGGTGGCCAAACCTAATGGGTCAATCCGACCTAGTAACAACTTCTGGCAGCTCAAAGCTGTATCCACCTTTGCTTTCATGTGTAAATGAGCTCATGGACAGACTGGGAAAGGCCCATTTTATCTCCACCTCTGACAAAGGCAGGTAGCCCTTACACTGGACGGCAAAGCGAAGACTATCTTCATCACTGATCAGGGCCATTGGCAGTACCGGGTCCTCCCTTTCAGTCTCCCAGGAGCCCCAGCTATATGGCTTATAGACATCGTCTTAACGTCCCATGGCTCTTATGCTGCTGCATATCAGATTGGGCACTGCATGCTAAAACCATAATAGAAGAAAGTGGAGGCTGTCTGATCTTACCCCCGCCCAAAAATAAAAAAAAATAGGTACATGCTTTTTTTGGCGGGGCTGGCAAACTATTATCAATGTTTTGTGCCTTTCTTCTCCTCTATGGCAGCACCCCTATACGATCTCCTGAGGAAAAGACTGCCGGAGAAGGTCTGCTGGAGTGCCAAGGAAGAGCAGGCATTCAATACATTAAAGAACCACTTCAACAGCTCCCCCTTCCTCCTGTACCCCAATTTCAACCACCCATTCGTTGTCCAGACCGACACATGAGACACTGGACTTGGGGCAGTCCTTTCAAGAGTTTGAGGGCGCAGAACACCCAGGCCTGTATATAAGTAGAAAACTTACAAATGCAGAGAGAGCCTATGCGACCATTGACTGGGAGGCCCTTGCCATTAAGCGGGTAGTAGAGGAGCTTTATCTATAAAGGCGGCAATTCATTCTAGTAACACACCCCGCTCTTCTACAATGGTGGGCAAAGGTCTTGAATAACGAGATGGTTTCTCTCCACACATGGCTTCTTGTTCTCCGTGGTTCACAGAACCAGCTCACAACACACAAACTCCCGGATGCAGCGGGCAGGAATAATTAAGCACAGGGTGTCGCCGGTGGTTATGGTACACAAAAGGGGGGGGAGAGKGGTGTTTTTGTGTGGATTACAGGAAATTGAATAAAGTCACTAAAAAGGACTCATACCCCCTCCCATGTGTCGATGAGTGTTTGGATCTGATGTCACGAACAGGGAGTACAAACTGGCAGATCTGCTGGATGTAGTTGCTGTGGGCAYAGAGGGCAGGCATAGGCACAGAGGGGTTTATTTTAAACCAAAACAAACAAAACATACACACAAGGCTCTTTTAGCTAACACAAGTCTCTTTTAGCAAACTCAGACTCTTTTTAGCAAACTCAGACTCTTTTAGCTGACACAGTGGCTAAGTGCTGACACAAAGGCTAAGACCCGGGGAGACACTAGAAACAGGGGGAAACACTAGAGACAGGGACAGAGCTAAAGTCAGGGCAAACCCCAAAGACTAGAGGCTAAGGGAGACCCTAGAGGCTAGGGGAGAATCTAAGCACTAGGGGAGAACCTAGACACATGTCATGCGCACTCCTAACACGACCGGCACTAGGACCTGGAAATAGTACGGTCATTATTCAGGAAGCATAAGAGGAGACAAGATGGCTCCACACATTTCTCAGTCTTTGAGTTTGCCCATGCTATCGCCGACGCTCTGTCCGTCTAATCGTGAGTACTCACTTTCTTGGGTTTGGCTTTCGATTGAGTGTGTGTTATGAGAATGCGGGTTTATTTGTGTAAACTCTTGCTCTCGCGCCAGGAGAGTTCTAAAAATAAACAGCGTGGTTATCCTGCCTGTTCGCGCTACTTCCGCGTTTGGGTTTACCATCCACGCTACAGGGCTAACTGCTAGTCTTCTGGTCCATCTCCATTTGTTTGTGACAGAATGACTGAGCCCCAGACCGACCAGGGAGACGCCGCCCTCCAGACGGCCTACTACGAGGGCCTGGCTGCGCGCATCAAGGATGAGCTCGCCAGATGAGAACTTCCAGCTACATTGGAGAGCTTAATCCAACTCGCCCTCCGGATTGACCAATGTCTGCTCGCCCGACCCAAGCCAGCCCCTCGCACCCTGCCGCCCATCACGCCATCACTGCTTCATTTCACTTCACATCCCGAACCCCCTCCGTCTTCTCTCGATCCTCGATCCTCATTTTCTACTGCACCTACTGGACCCGTCGGCTCTCCACCTCCCGCCGTGGTTGACACCGGAGCCGGGGAACCCATGCAATTAGGGTGTGCCTCCTTAACTGCTGCAGAACGGGAATGCTGATTTAGAGAGGGCCTCTGCGCGTATTGCGGGTCAGCAGCGCACCACCGAGCCATCTGTCCTCTGCGCCCGGGAAACGCGCAGCCCCGTTGAGGAGTGAGAGTGATTCACCGGGTTCCATCTCCCTCTTCACCACCCTGACCAATGATTCCCGTCTCAAGGTAAGAGTACACCTCCAGTTTGGCCACAAACGGGTCGGAAGTACCACATTCATTGACTCCGGTGCTGCTGGTAACTTCATTGACTTTTCTTATGCCAAGAAACAGGGGGTAAAGATTGAGGCGTTATCCCAGCCCGTAAATATTACATCTGTCGATGGTCGGCCCCTCCCCTCCAGCCCCATCACCTTCCAAACCCAACCCATCACCATGAACATCGGATAAACATCAGGAACAGCTCCACTTCTACCTCACCCCCATCTCTTCGCCTCCTCTTATTCTCGGACACCCCTGGTTACTTCACCATGACCCACTCATATCTTGGACACAAAGTCGGATCTTACAATGGGGGCCGACTTGTTCTGAACTCTGCCTACGGGCCTGGGCTGGGACGTGTTCTAGGCAGTCCGAGGCCCCCGAGGTCGACACAGACAACATCCTGAGTGCCTACCGGAACCTGGCTGAGGTGTTCTGTAAAATGTCTACTCTACTCATTATCTGCCACCGAGACGCAGATGATGGAGGAATATGTTTCCAGTGGACTGCGCCAAGGTACTATCCGGCCTTCCTCCTCACCTGCCGCCGCGGGGTCTTCTTCGTGAAGAAACGCGATGGCAGCTTACGCCCATGTGTCGATTATCGGGGGCTCAACAACATCACCATCAAGAACCGACATCCATTGCCTCTTACCAACTCTGCCCTGAACGCCTTCTCTGGTGCCACCATTTTTACTAAGTTGGACCTCCGGTGCGCCTACAACTTGGTGCGCATCAGGGAGGGCGATGAGTGGAAGATGGCCGTCATCACTCCCACCGGCCATTATGAAAGTTTGGTAATACCATTTGAACTATGCAACGCTCCTGCTGTCTTCCAGCAATTCATTAACGACGTTCTAAGAGACATGTTAGGTCGATCGGTGTTTGTCTACCTAGGCGACATCCTCATATACTCCCGGACTGTCAGTGAACATGTACAACACGTCAGAGCGGTTCTAAAGAGATTGCTCGCCCACCAGCTGTACTGTAAGTTGGAGAAGTGTGCTTTCCACGAGCGCTCCACCACGTTCCTGGGTTTTGTCATCTCGCCCCAGGGTGTGGCCATGGACCGCAGAAGCTGGAGGTTGTGAGTCACTGGCCCCTACCCAGGACTCTCAAACAACTCCAGCGTTTCCCTGGGTTTGCGAACTTCTATCGTCACTTTATCCGGGACTACAGTACGGTTGCAGCTCCGCTAACTGCTCTGACGTGCCCATCATCTCACCCCTTTCACCTCACCTCTACTGCCTTTGCCGCCTTCCGTGAACTCTGCCGCCGCTTCACTACGGCTCCTATCCTCCTTCATCCAGATGCCAACAAACCATTCATTGTGGAGGTGGACGCGTCGGATGTGGGTGCCGGGGCCGTTCTCTCCCAACGAGGTCCAGACCAAAAACTGCATCCGTGCAGCTTCTTCTCCAAGAGATTTGACCCCACTCAGCAGCGATACGGAGTAGGGGACCGCGAGCTGCTGGCCATAAAGTGGGCCTTGGAGGAATGGCGACACTGGCTCCAGGGCACCAGAGAGCCATTCATTGTCTGGACTTATCACCAGAACCTCATCACCATACGTTCACTGAAACAGCTGAAACCTAGACAGGCGCGGTGGGCTCTATTTTTTGAAGACTACAACTTCCACCTGTCATACCGCCCGGGGTCCAATAATACCAAAGCTGACGCCCTTTCACTACAGTATGAGGAAGATGTTCCCCGGGCGGACCCCGCGCCTGTCCTACCACCTACCAAGATCATCGCACCACTCCGTTGGGACATAGAAATGAGGGTTCGCCAAGCACAGGCTGCGGAGACTGAACCGGCAGGTGTGCCGCCTGGACGACTCTATGTGCCCAACATTGTCAAGCCAGAGGTTCTTCAGTGGGGGCACTCCTCCCTCCTCTCAGGTCACCCCGGAAGGCGTCGCACTCTACAATTCATCCAACGCGCCTTCTGGTGGCCCAACATGAGGAGGGACATTGATGAGTTCGTCCAGGCGTTCCCAGTGTGCGCCCGGGCCAAAGACAACAATCGACCATCTCCAGGAGAACTTCAACCACTCCCAGTTCCCGGTCAGCCCTGGACACACATTAGTGTCGACTTCATCACGGTCCTGCCGGTTCTACCGGTTCTCCAAAGCTGTCCACCTGGTGACCCTCACCGGACTCCCGTCAGCCAAAAACACAGCCGAACTGATATTAGAACACGTAGTCCGCCTGCATGGGTTCCCAAGGGACATCGTCTCGAACAGGGGGCCACAGTTCACCTCACGGTTCTGGAAGGCCTTCTGCCATCTGATCAATTTCACCTGTAGTCTGTCTTCTGGATACCACCCACAGACAAACGGTCAGACGGAACAGACCAACCAACAACTGGAGCGCTACCTGAGGTATTTTGTCGCTGATCGCCAGTGCTCCTGGGCCCGCTACCTCATTTGGGCAGAATTATCACATAACCTCCACGTCTCCACCAATCTAAGCCCATTTGAGGCATGCTATGGTTTCCAGCCTCCTATGTTGGACCATCAAGAACCGGAGGTTGAAGTACCGTTGGCCCAACAGTTGGTCCGCCGGTGTCGACGGCTCTGGAACCAAGCAAACAACGCCATCCGACGCTCCATCACCCGCTACACCCTCCAACATCGCCATCGACACCCTCCGGGACGACTGTTCCAGATAGGTGACAAGGTATGGCTATCTATCAAGAACCTACATCTACGGACAGAAACATGGAAGCTCTCCCCGAAATTCATCAGTTCATACCGCATCACCCTCCGGATTAACCCTGTCACCTACAGGCTCCAGCTGCCTGCGGCGCTCCGGATCCACCCGGTATTCCATATATCCCAACTCAAACCCTTCACCACTTCCCCTGGGTCATCCTCCAAGCCGGGTGGACGATGCAGTACTGGGTCATCCTCAAACCGGACGGCGGATGCAGCAGCAGCCTGTCCTCGAAGCTAGGCTGTGAAGATGGCAATAGCTCATTCTCGGGGTCAAGCGGTGGTGGTCGTACGACGTCGAAGCCAGGTGGTGAAGGCAGTACTGGATTCTCCTTATGGACCTGGCTTATGAGGCAGCGCCGGATCCATGTAGGCTGGGCAGCGGAGACAGCACTGTATCTCTCCTATAAGCTGAGCATTGGATGCAGCGCTGGGTCGTCCTCCTAGCCGGGCGGCTGATGCAGCACTGGGTCGCCCTCCCAGCCAGGGCCCCCACTGTGGCTCAGAAGATGTGTGACCTCTACTGAAGCGCTCTGCAGAAATGGATCCTCCATTGTGGTTCTCGGACAAGGGGGGGGGGGATATTTTAAACATAGTTCTTTTTATTTTAAACCAAAACAAACAAAACATGCACACAAGGCTTTTTAAGCTAACACAAGGCTCTTTTAGCAAACTCAGACTCTTTTAGCAAACTCAGACTCTTTTAGCAAACTCAGACTCTTTTAGCTGATACAAAGGCTAAGAGCTGACACAAAGCTTAAGGCCCAGGGAGACACTAGAAATGGGGGGAAACACTAGAGACAGGGACAGAGCTAAAGACAGGGCAAACCCTAGAAACTAGAGGCTAGGGGAGACCCTAGAGGCTAGGGGAAATGCTAGAGGCTAGGGGAGACCCTAGAGGCTAGGGGAGATGCTAGAGGCTAGGGGAGAAACTAAGGACTGACCGAGGTGCCTTCTGGGAAACTAACTAGTTGACTAACAAAACCACAGAAACAGAAAACAGACATGCACACAGTGCCCTCTAGGGGTGGTCCCTTACATCTGGTTCTTCATGGTTCTCATCATTAGATTTGAGGAGTGGCTACTGGCAGGTTCCACTGTCTCCAGAAGCATGACCCAAGACTGCTTTTTTCACAGGTTAAGGGCTATGGCAGTTTAAAGTGCTCTGTTTTGGACTATGTAATGCTCTGGCCACATTTGAGCCAGAGAGAGAGTGTTAGCTGATGTTCCACTTACTGAATGCCTGTTTTTTTTTTGGATGACATTCTGGCACATGCATGGTTCTGCTGGTTCTGGTCACTTTGGGGTAACAAAAACACTGCGCCGCTTGAGGCAAACCTTCTACTGGGGGCGCATGCGAAGAGATGTGGACAGAGGGATCCAGTAAGGGCTACAAAGAGCAATGTCCAACCAAAGAGACAGGGAAAAGCCCCCTAAAGATTTAAAGACTTTCGGAATCTTTAAAGATTTAAATTGGAGGGGAGTCGGGGGTTAGCACTGTGAATTATAAGTTATAGGTTGTGAGCTATCACTGCACAGTTTGGATAAATGAGTAGAACAGAGAGCAAAAGGGACAACTTTTGTATGTATGTCTGTGTGTGTGTGTGTGTGTGTGGGGGGGGGGTGTTCACAACAGTCAAGTTAATAAAGCCTCTACTGTCGTACTCGTGGTGTGGTTCCTATAGCGGTGAGCGCTACAGTATTATAAATTATTTTATAAATATGAATTATTGTAATATTATAAATTACACTGATAAGCTTCAAAGAGCAAACTTTGCTGTTTTCTTCTGTTTTGGTGAGTGAAGCCCATGGCTAACTCTCTCCTCATTAATCATGATATTATCTCATAATGCTTCTCATGAAGCAAGTAGCTTAAATGTTGCACTAATTTCAGATAATGCAGTTACACCAAACGTATAATGCTAAAAAATTTTATRGTTACTATTAATATGGTAAATATGAGGTATAGCAGGTAATGTCTTTCTAAGACTCTTCCATTGAAGTTACCACTAACGCTAGCCTGATGGTAAAAACAAACTTCCTGTTTTATTAGTTCATATTATGTCTGTCACTGCATTTTTATGAAGTTAACTGACTTCCCCAGCACTTCGTTTCACCATATTCATTGTTTTAGATGAATTAGAATCTTACACCCTGCATTATTAGGAGCTAATGACTGCAAATGTAAAATGTAATGGATTGTATCTATAGTTTTGAATAAATTCACATGTATACTAAACATGTTATCTTACATCTATTACTAACTTCTTTAGCGCTTCTTGTTTCGCCTTCTTCACTGTTGTAGATTAATAACTATGTTACATATGTCTGCATCATTAGTTTATGTAATTACTACTATTGCCATTCTAATGGCATTAAATTACATTCATTATTTACAAATAAGACCATACTGCAGAATATATTGGTCTGTTGGGTCGTAAATGCAGCTTAAAGTGTCCATTTAAATCTACATTCAGACAGTGAGAAGATTAAAGTTTTAAGTTTTTACAGTGAATTAACATTCATATTTTTACTGACTTCACATTACCTCTACCTTCTCAGCTTCTCAGCTTCTCAGTTTTGTACAGCTTATATACAGTAGTATTACAATTAAGCTCTGCTTACTGTTTCAGAGTTTAAACTATAATGGTATATACTATAAATTATAATAGTACATATGAACCCCATCATGTTTTTCTTCTGATGTGTGATTTTTATTACTTTTGCACACTCCACCTAAATTGTCAGGGTTTGAATTGTTGAATTAGTTTACCAGCTGAGAAGGTGTCTGGCAGAATTATTCTACTTTCTAGGAATTTACCTGTAGAGTAGATTATGACTATGAAAGTGCTGCTTGTCTTACTCTCTCAGGTCTAATAAATGCATTTGGTACGTACCGGTTTTAAAATTACATTTTCAATATTAAACACTTCTTCAGCTCGGCGCCTGGAGCACAGACAGTGCTGTGACAGATGATAATATTTCCAGGGTGTTAAAAATGCAGGAGGCTGAGTCTGCTGTACAGAGGTTTGCTGAGGACAGCTCTCTCTCTCTCTCTTTCTTCCCTTCTCTCTTTCTATCTTTCCCTCTTTCTGTGTGTTACTGTCCATATCTGCACAGGGACCATGTCCTCTTCACACACCATCCTCCTGAGGAAGAAAATGTTAAAGAAACATAATTCCAGAAATGTGTAAGGAATAAGAATTAAACATAAGGTTCACTGAGCACCAGGATGAATGGTCAGAAGTCATGTTGTTTCAGAGCATATGGTTTTGTATATAAATTAGTACAGAATTATTTTTTAAACTGTAGTGCAGTAGAACATGCAGTATTTTCTGCTGACSATTAGTCTGTTTGTTTAGACAGAATGTTTCTCTGAGAAGTCTGATAAAATGAAGCCCCATCAGGAATGTACTGTTCCAGCAGTCAGTCAAGAACAGAAAGACCTTTCCTGTGTCTCCCTGACACACACACAAAGTTGAGAAGTAAAATTGGCAATTTTCCCTGAGGACGTAGAACCATCTGCCAAGATTATTGAAAGAAAAAAAGAAAGATGGAACGAAAGAAAAAGAGAGAAACTGAAAATGAAGGTAAAGATAAACAAATAAGTGAAAGAAACACAGAGGAGAAAGAGGCCTGTGAGAGTTGAGTTATAGGTGCGCGGTGGACTTAGGGTTGGATGGGTCGGGTCCAAGGCCAGGCAYACAATGTGCAATAGTTATTGATTGTGTAGAACATATTAACTCACACTGTACATTTTATTCACTGTTGCTGTATGCTCTGAAGCTGCAACCTCTCCGCTCACACAGTACAGTATGTTCCAGCAATCGGCACAATGTAAGTCCTCACAGTGCATTTAAACAAATCACCTGAACCAACCTTTTCATTGACAGTTTAAAAATGTATTTCAACAGGATATCCAAAGCTAATAAAAATCAGTTCTCTGTGTAAAAAAATTAAGTAGCTGAGTTACTTTTAGTATTGTATTACATTGTACAAAAAAAGAGTATGGTCTATCTGTTTGGCAGGAAAAATAGGAGCTACATGCACATCAGGGCAACTGAATGGAGGCTAAAATTGGAGCAAATCTGCACAGTGTCTGCTTGGTGTAAGGAGAAAAGTTATTGTGAGGTGTGGGGTTGGGTGGTCATGATGGGGTTAGTAAATTGGGTGGGCTATGGGGTTTGATTAAGGTGTATGGTGTCAGTTGCAATGCTTAGGGTTATGTGTAAGAGTGTAAGAGATAAGGTTTAATGGTCAGGGCTAACCCTTAGTTATATGTATGAGGCAGGGTTAGGTGTAAGGCAGGGTTTTTGGAACTGGTAAAGTCAAGATGATGGGTGGAGTTTGACCCTAATGGTGAGGTTATTTTTACAGGAGGAGTTTTGGTGAAGCACAGGAGTTAGCACCTGAGCTTTTACAGGGTTATTTGTTTGAAATCCAATCTGACAGAGAATAACTGCCGTTTCTCATACTCACTCCACCTTTCATCTTTGTTGGATCAGGCTTTTAGACCAGAAGATAAGAATCTGTAAGGTTGTAAGGTTAAATCTCATGACTACCAGASAGTTAAAGCCCATAAATCTATATCCATTTTGTATCTCAATTTTAAATCTCTTAAAGCATAACCCTGTAGTCTTCACCCTTAGCTCAGCTCCGTGCTCAGACTTGCATCTCACCTGTAAATCGTTTATAAGCATCTGCCAGATGAATACATTTAAATCTTAGCTAGCAACCAGCTGTCCTGAAATAAAGACAGATGGTGTATGAGATGTAGGTGGTGCTAGAATTGGGCGCTTTCATTCTTTACAAGTGCTACTCGTTTGAACTTTAGATTCTTTTTCAAGTTAGCATGCCACCATTATTTAAATCAAGCAAAGCTAAAAACACACCCTTCTTGAACTCAATTTTAGAAAATCAATACATATGACAATAATATTTGCAGGTTGATTTCTTATATTGATCTGCATTTATACCAGTAAATGTGTATATGTATATATCAGTAAATATGACACATATAGTAGGTTGCAAAAGTCTTGAGGCAGCCCTCATTTCTTGATGCTAAATTAAATTAAATGATGTTGACTAAATTAAATAAATGGGAACAAATTATTTACTGCGACAGGTTGCAAAGTGCCTCAAGATTGATGAAACAGCCTTAGCAGGCACACCTTCTTGTCTGTCCCAACCACTCAGCATTCAGCATCACCACTATACTAATAACTAATAATCTCAATTGTTCATGCCTTAAGTTAGATTTTTTTTAAATGCTTGAATGATTGACAGGTCACAGTGTGGCTTAACAAACAAAAACATTCCTTTAAAACTGGTCAGGTACAGGGACTATAATGAAAATGAGAGCAAAACTAAGTAAAATAAACTTTAAAAGGYCCTCTAAGAAACCTGGAGAATTATTCCACTAGACAACATAAAGAATACAAGAAAGTGTAATTATACAGTATGTAAAATGTACAGATGTGATATCAAATGCACAATAGCACTTACATTACAGTACTGTTTACTGTATCCTACTGTATGTGTAACAATAAGATGAAGTAACAAGTGTAGCACTGACATTTATGTATTAAAAAAAAGACTAATTTCAGAGATATATGACAGCAGCATGTTAGTCTAAGTGGTTGGGACTAAAACCTACACCCTAAAAAACACAACTGCTAAATGGGTTATTTTTTTAACCCTGCAAGATGGGTAAAATATTCAATCCAAATGCTAGGTCATATTTCACTATAATACTTTTTTTTCTACCACATAAATTGGTCAAATGTTCTACCCAGAGCTATTATACTCTACCCTTTCTATTAACTGGAATGTTGGGTTAATTCTAAATCATACAAATAAGTTATTATTATTTTAATGTTTTTCATTTCTATGGGTAAAACAGTTTAATCAGTTAAATTATTTTGATATACTGGTCTATTACAAAAAAACCTCTATGTTTTGCAAATCATATATGCAATAAACAACACCCAATTAAATGTACAAATCATAGAAAAAATACTTATATTTATTTTTCAAAAGCACAAGATCAGATAATACAAAACAAGTTCAACAGCAACATCATTATGATACTATTAYTGACCCTGAGTGCCTGAGAGCAGTGCTGGTCATTATCTCCCAACATCAGGATGTAGGGGTACTGCCTTGACACTTCAGCCTGCTGGAGATATTCCATAGTGTCGGTTCCAATCTTAGAAAGAAAGAAATTAAAGAAAGTAAAAGTTTATGGAAAAATCGAGAGGGTTGACTAGTATACATATTCGTAAGAAGATTAGCGTTTTGTAACACCCCAGCTTTTTATTGTCTCAAGCACTGAGATTAATAAAGTTCTAATGTTATTAATATGGTTACTAATGCAAGCAACCTAGCTAAATACTAGCGTCATGCTGGCACTACAGTTAACAGTTTAGGTTTCATTCATCACTTCACCATCTTCATACACCCTGCAACCAATTCACTATAAATAACCCAGAAGTATTAGCCAACAGAGGCAACCCAGAGTTTGGGTAGTAAAAATAACCCAGCATTTTTGTGTGTGTAAAGTTTAATGTCAACTTAAGGTGGGTCAAAAACAGTAAAATATATAAAATACTGACATTCTGTTACTAAGGTGTAAAAGATGATTTAGATGCTTTTAAATAATCAATTAAATAAATAAATAAAAAATAAATAATAAAATGTATTTAAAATAAACAAATCAGAAGAAAATTGGCCTTCTTGGTTGAATTAAAAATGACATTTTCACAACAGGCCAGACTTGGTGATGCTCACATGTTAACTCTTGAGTTCTTTGACATCTCTTAGTCTCCTCTTATCGTGGTTCTTTTTCTCAGTAACACACAGACGCCCACGGCTCTCTGGATGTCACCTCGGCTCTGCTTCCCTCTCTAGAGCAAGTCATTAGCAGATCTGCAGCTCTTCGCAGCTGAAGGCGCGCAGGCCACCTGCATACCACCATTCCGTCCAGGGTGCTAATTGGTGCAATAGCAAGGCATAAATTAGAGGACACAGAGGAGTGTGTGTACAGAATAGAACTGACAACGATGGCCTTTGGCGGGTCCTACACACTCCACATCCTTGGCACAGGGCAACAAATGGATGTTTCTGTTTAACTATTGAAGTTTGTTTATTTCGTCACTCCCATAATGTAAATTGTCATGCTACAGTCATGTCCAAAGATGTGTTTTGTGTAAAAAACAATAAAAAATAATTTGATTGTAACAGTATCTGATTGTAATATTAGACAAATGCAACCTTTTTTTCACTGTGCCACTATTTAAAGAAAACATGTGGAACCATGATTCAATAGCTTTTAGATCCACCTTTAGCAGCAATAACTTGAAGGAATATTTTCCTATATAACTTTATCAGTCTCACATCATTTTGGTTCATTCCTCTTTACAACATTTCTTCAATTCAATGAGGTTTTATTTATTCCAGTTTATGCCTTATTTGACTTTGCCTTTGCCTGTATTATGACCCTGACCATTCCTACCATATTGTGTTCCATTGACCAAGCATCCTAATTAAAACTTCTATATAACTCCAACTGTGCATCAAAAATAGCAAAAAGAACAGGCAGAGCTGTTTTGAGGGAGCTTTGAAGCTTAAAGTTCCTAAATATGAAATAAAATATAATGTACACTATATGTCACAAACGTTGGTGGACAGATGACCATCACACCTATATTTTCTCCGTCTCGTGATTGTTGATACAAAGTTAGAAGCACATAATTGTACTGTGTGCTTTTGTGTCCTGTAGCTTTACAACTTCACTTCACTGGAACTAAGAGACCCAAAGACATCATGCTCATTGAGTGGCCACAGTCATGCTCCAAAATCTAGTGGAAAGCTTTCCCAGAAATGTGAGAATATGACAGCGAAAGGAGAATGATTCTCGAATCAGATATTCAGCAAGCACATATTAGTATTACAGTATAGTCAGATGTTTAAAAAACATTTTTCAGACTATGCTAACATTAGGTAAAAATACGGTGCATCTCAAACAATTTGAATATTTTTCAAATTCAAATTTTAAATTAAGTAAAATTAAAGTAAATTTTTTATATACATTTTAAAAATGCAAAATTTAATAAGGAAAAGAAAGTGAAACTCATATTCTAGATTCATTACACATGAAGTGAAATATTTAAATCTCTGGGTACTGATGTGTCAATCTAGGTAACGGTGATCTGTAAAGACTATGAATGGGTGTACAGCCCCCTTCATTCCTCTGATGCCAGTTTGATAGCTAGGAGTTRTTCCCAATGTCATAGTTTCTTTTGGTGGGCAACAACTTCCGGGAGAAGAAAGCACAGGGAAGGTAAAGAGGAMGTTTCTCCTGCTGCTGAGAAAGGATGACCCAACTCTAGACTGTGACGTGTTGACTTTAACTAGAAACGGTTTGTCGGGGTCTGGGAGAATGAGGTTGGGTGCAGAAGTGAACGCTTTCTGGAGCGTGGTCATGGTGTGAGTGGGTTCAGAATTCCAGGCGAGGTCTAAATGGCTTCCACCTTCCCCTTTTCCATTWTGATACCGTTTTGTCTGATGTGATATCCTAGGAACTGCACGGAGGGTTGATGGAATGCCCGTTTTCAGCCTTTAGGAATAGTTGGTGTTGTCTGAGTCTCTGGAGAACCTCAGCCACATGGATGCGGTGCTCCGATTCGCTCTTAGAATAGAGGTGTATGTCATCGATGTAAATTACAACAAATCTATTTAAGAACAATTGAAACACCTCATTCATGTAGCCTTGAAATACAGAGGGGGCACTGACCAGGCTGTAAGGCATGACCAGATATTCATAATGGAGCCGTGAGCTGCAGCCTCAGGTGTGGATCAAGTCCTTGTCTGAACTTAGTCAGGAGCGCGGCTTTGTTCCACCCACTGGAGGCTGCCAAGGTTCTGAAATTCAAGACATAATCATTAATAGAACCTTTACCTTGGCTGAATTTGAAAAGTTTTTCTCCAGTGGTGGACGAGTCAGCAGATTGAGTGAACACCTACTGGAAATATTTTATGAATTCTAGATAATTATGAACGACACTGCCATCCTGTTGCCAAATGGTCTCGGCCCATTGGAGTGCTTTGTCTGTAAGAAGGGAAATCACATAAGCTATTTTCGCTTAGTAGGTTGGAAACCTGAGAAGCTGCATTTCGAAAGTGAGAGATGACTTCAATATTAATATTAAATTAGTATTGCACCTTGCWTTTTTCCTTCCACTGAGTACAGAATCATGATTAATATTATGTTTATTGCTTATGAGATCATTTGTCTTATCCGGGTTTTAGTGATCAATAAAACAGTAAAATATTTTTTTTTTTAATTTGAGTATGTGCCTCAGGATTACTCATAATTTCTCCTTGGGATTGGGAGGTCTAAAATCATTAAACAACTTAAAAGGAAAATCTAATGACCCTTGACACTCTGCTGAACACCATGAAGTTCCGACTGCATCCTGAAAATATCAAAGACTGATAATGGAATGGGTTCAAAATGGAAAAATGTGCATTTGTTTCATTCCTAGCCATGTCTCTTTTAGGTCTCATCTTTTACAGTACTGTACTGTATGTTGTCTCTAATATCCTATCACACACGCATAMTCCCAGGTATGAATGGTATTGAATCATATTATTACTACTGTTGGTCTGATAAGATCRCACCATGCTGATCAGGCGCTTGTCACACGTTTGCTTCATTGTCATTGATTCAACTGGTGGTTTGTGACACATGCAGTGTTTTCTCTGAATATGAAACGCTGATAACCTTAGGGTGACCTTAGAAGACTTTTTATAAGACCTGATAAATTTAGGATAACTAATGAACAATCTGCACTGATGGAAGAGGAAATTTTAAGACGGGGAAACCAGCATTGAAGACAAACACAGTGAGTGAGCATCATGACAAAGAGGATTTTTAAAGATGATGCTAGAGTTTCATTTGGCACAAATGCATCACTTCTGATGAAGACTATGTTGAGTAGTACCATTGTATAGAGTAAGAGTTATTCTATCAACATTTTGATTTGAACCAATTATGTCAGTTAATTAAAAAGTTATTACCACTTTGCACTACTTTCATTAAGTAAAAAGTTCTGACATTTTCTTGAATAGAAATTCAGTGCTTCAAGGATATTTCACATTAAAAAAACATGAAATGACACTTTTATAAACCACATATGCTTCCGTTATTGAATGTTTGAAAAGCCATGTGAGTCACACGCTCTCTCACTATTAACACACTGTGAAAATCATCAGCCATTAGAGTTATGTTCAAAGACACCAAACACAAATCTGTATGTTGAATAAGTTTATCCATGTGCAAGCAACCATACATTCTGCTCACATTCCTAAATGTTGTGTTAATTCAGATATGTAAACCAGTATCATATTTCTGATTAATTCCTGGCTATATATATATA
>QMIH01001516.1:81065-113727 GCA_003987875.1 Clarias batrachus | reverse complement strand
CACTCATACTCACACACACACACACACACACACACACACACACACACACACACACACACACACACACACACACACACACACACACACACACACTATGGGCAAGTTAGGAATGCCAATTAGCCTGCATGCAAACTCCATGCACAGACGCAAGGCAGGACAATTAGAACAATCCATCAAAAACAGAATGGCTACACTTCTCTTTATGGTTGATATGGTGAAGAGTTCTGCACAGAGACTTTTTTTTAAAAACATTTATAGTAGTCTCAGGTGTTAGCATTTTGTTCATAGAATGTGTACTGCAGTGTATTGGGCAACCATATACAGCTCTGGGAAAACAAATAGAAGACCACTGCAAAATAATCAGTTTCTTATGTTTTTTTTTCTTACAACACATCAAAATAACTCAAGATCATGCAGTATTAGCAGGGTTTTAATGACTCTAACATAAAACAAAATGCAAATAATTTTAAATCAGTATTTTGCTTTCTACCAGTTTTTTGCATTGCTGTAGGGTAACTTTATACCACTCTTTTTGCAAACAGTGAGCTTTGATTGAKGCTTTGTGACCTTCCATCTTCCTCTTGATTATATCCCAGAAGTTTTATGGAGTAAATTACAGTGGTCTCTTATTTTTTTTTCCAGAGCTGTATATTTTTTCCAGCGCTGTTTGTTGGTTTGGCCTTTGTTGACTCTAATATTATGTCCTAGTTTTCTTGGTGGTGTACAATATCAACAGGGTGGGTGAAAATTAACTAGGCAATATTTAATGGCCATAGAACTGGTAATATTACTGAAGCACCACCCCATTTGCTCTTACCGTGGTTAAACCAGCATTTTCCTGGGATGACGCAGGCCTCATAAATGGCCTCCAAGTAGTCCAGATCTCACTACATTTTTTCTTGTAGGGCTATGCAAAGAAGAAGGGGACATGGAGTCAAGAGGTTCTCAGCAAAACCCCAAAYGACTTCCCAGAAGACATTCCATCCTCGTGTATTCCATTCCAGTTGAGTTGATAGTTGACTGATTTTCCTATATAATGTGTAAAGTACATGTGCAATTTGTATTGGAAATATGGACTTTATTACCAATTCTCAATTATTACAAAAATTTGTTGTATCTTGATGTATATTCCATATTATATGACAATATATAACTTTTTTGAATAAGCCCTGTGTGCAAATGTAATTCCTAGCACATTCTCTTTGAWCAACATATACTCAATCTATTCCACTTCACACATAACCCATGCCTTTACTCACATGGTTCAACCTAAACTGAGTCCTAACAGATACCAAATAAGCTTTAATAAACTAACAGAATTCCAAATTTATTAAGAAGAGCAGCAACATTTGAGATGTTTCAGTTACCTCATGTCACTTTATGGGTCTTGGTTTGAGAACTGTCAAACTTTCCCAGGACAATCAGAATTTTTTATGGAGTTCTTAAAAAGCTAACTTATCCACATAATAATAATATATTACCCACATAATAATAATAATAATAATAATAATAATAATAATAATAACAATAATAATAATAGTAATAATTGTTTTTTTTTACTTGATTAGATATTTTATCTAATTATCTCTTTAAAGTAAACTTGGCAAATACCTGAAGTTGTTGCGTTGGAMGCAAAACATAAACCTTGGGCCTTGCCTTGGGCCACAGTGAGTTGAGACGCCCCACCCCTTCTGCGCACGAGGTGGAGCTGACCATGGTGCTGAATTAGTGCTTGGTTTTTCTCTGCTTGGTTGAGTGCTAGGGTGGCAGATAGTAAGAGGCACTGGCTCTAGGCCTGTCGTCACAATACATAAACACATGTACATATACACACATACATACACATATCTGTACCCATACAACCAAATATACATACCCACATAAATACTGTACACTATACATTCGCCCCCACATAGCCTTATGAATTTGGCTAAATTGAGATGTGAGTCAGATCATCTCCAAGAGTTGTTTTTGTGAGTTGGCCCCTGCAAACATTGTTTAGTACTTACCAAAAGTGGTCCAAGGAATGACACCTGATCATGGACACCAAAATTTATTTATTCATGTGGGGGGTGAAGGCTAGCCTGTCTGGTCCAATCCCAAAAAGTGCTGCTGCAGCATATACTGCTGGAAAAGTTCATGCTGGCTATGATAGATAGTATCATATAGTGCATMATTGCATCCTGAATATGGGAGTCCATTGTCAAAGTCCAGTCAGAGAGCCTGTCCATCACTGATAACATTTATAATGGCCAGGTGAGCATCAGAACTCGACCATGGGGCATTTAAAGAAAGCTGATTGGTCTGATGAATCATTAAATATTATTTCAATAAAAGATTTTATTAAAATTAAAAGGTTTTTCTTACCTGGAGAAGATATGCWCCAGCTAAAGTTCTGCTGGGAAAACTTTAGTCCTGGTGTTCATGTGAATGTTACAGTATGCATCACCTAAATCTTGTTGCAGACCAAGTACACGTTTTCATGGTAACAGTACAGTATGCCATAATAGGAGTGACCTCTTTCAGCTGGATAATGCCTCATGTCACACTACAAAAATTGCTCATGATTTCTTTGAGGAGCATGACAGAGTTYAAAATGTTGACATGGCCTCCAAATCCTCCAGATCTAAATCAAATCGAGCATTTGTGTGATGTGCTGATCAAATAAGTTCACTCCATGGAGGCCCCACCTCGCAACTTATAGGATTAAAATGACCTCCTGCAAATCTATACAGTAATGGGCAGATTATGTACCTTCCTAGAATATTACATTAAACAGCCACTAAAATCAAACTAGGGTATTGTGCTTCCTTCCTATTAAAAAGCGCTACATAACTCTTTGCCACATTTAATAGGCTTTAGTTTTTGGTGAAATGTAKGAACATCTGGCCCCTCACCTTTATCAACAGGCCCCTGATATGGACATGTTCCACAGTTAAATGATCTCTGTTTGCTATAACTTCTGGAATATTTCATTCAAGTAATTACCTGCTCTATTGAGCAAATTCTGTCCCTCTTTCAGCATATCAGACAAGGCCTTATTGAAGAATATCTAAAAGACCCTTAAACACCAAAGCCTTTACTGACTCCTGCTTTTAATTAGCCAATTATACTCTGTGACTAATTTAAAGCTCAAGTGAAGCAGAACTTAGCCAAAGGCTAGAGTGTGGTGGTCGAGGTTATCAGTGCTGTTTTTAACGCACAAAATTATGCTTTAAATTTTCACTGACCAAATTATGTTAAACCAAAAGATTTCTACATCGTGAGCAATATATGATTTATGAATTTTGCCTTATGTTATTTGTTTTCTCTTTGTTTGTGTGCTCCTTTCTTGACTTCCTTCATTCCTTCATTTACTTACCTGTCGAGGTTTACAGTACCTCCAATTTTTTACMCAAGTAAGTCTTGGTCAAATCAGATTTACCAACTACCAACCAGAAAGGGAGAAGGCTAACAAGCTTTCCCTGAGGCACATGCTTCCAGTCAACTGCATCTTTTTTGAAATGCTGCTCATGAAACATCAGGGTGATAGAACGCATTTAGAGAAAATATATATCTACCCATTTCGGCTAGCATGTACTGTAGTAACTCTCAGATGCCCATGATTGACTAGTTTTGCTGTTACTGATAAGGGAATAGAGAGTATGCCTCCCTTGCTTGCGCAGTTTTGTCCTCTTGGGTGTGCAGACATGGATGGCTTTGTTCAAAAGTGCAAAGATACGGTAAATGTTGCACCACTTGTGAGCCTATTATTATTGTTGTTAATAGAGGTATTAGAGTAGTAGTAGTAGTAGTAGTAGTAGTAGTATTTATTTATTATTTGCAAAATAATTTGTGCCATTAATAAGTTGCCCCACTGTGCAAAAACTATATGAACTATATTTTATCCTGCCAAAATTTAAAAGGTTGTGCTGACTATTTTAGGTTTATCTTATATTTTTAACCTTTTTATTTTTATTTTAAATCAAATTTTTAATCATTTAAAAGGTTTTATTGCTATTAATTTCTATTTCATTTTATTATTATTTTCCTCTCTTTTATGTAAAGCACTTTGAATTACCATTTTGTATGAAATGTGCTATACAAATAAACTTGCCTTGCTGTCTATAAACATACAATTATACTTTTATGATACATTTGATCAAATGATTATTGGTCACTGAAGATATTATTTTGCTCATAATTTATAATAATCAATGCATTTCCTCAAAAATCTCCAAACCAAAACATAACAATTGCGTGCACACAACTCAATCACGGGGACATTTTTTAAGTAGGTTTCACACATGGCAAAGCTGGAGCTCATCTCTATCAAACAGATTTTATAAATACATTTCTGCTAATCAAGTCTCAATCTAATTTAAAAATCATAACATAAAACACAATTTCCCATATCATGTTGTGAATAATTTTAGCATTTTCCCTGCTCTAAGACATCCTCCTCAATTCAGAAATACATGTCAGTGAAATCAGATGTGTTGCAAGCAGAAAAAAACCTTAAATGTGCTGGRCAGGACAGGAGTTCTCCAGGACATGATTTGGGTACCTGTGTCTGCATGTTGAGCAGTCCTAACTCTCTAGTTGTTAAGCAAAATGGGCATTTCAGACAGAATGCTGGACGTTTGAAATTACACTGTCACACAGATATTTAGAAAAATTACACCATGTCTCCTGAGACTGGAATSCTGGTAGCTGTGAGTTAAGGAAGTGTAGGTAATTAAGTTGTGCCTGTCTACACAGTGGAGAGTTGTCAGACTCCAGTCCTTGAGGGCCACAGCTTCACTGAGTTTGGCACTACCTTTCGATTCAAGGCATCAGCTCATTAGCAAGGTCTGCCAATAGACTTAGGTTTTAAATCAGGAAAACAAAACGTAAGTTTGAAACACTGGCTTAAAGTGTCACATGATGTGTGATGAGAATATTAGAAACTACAAAAAAAAMCCTACATAAACAAATAAATAACAACACTTCGGAAACCTTTGCACAAAAGGTGTTGAGTAAATCACAGGTTATTCTAAGTTATCCTTTCTATGATACTAAATCATTTAATATGGCAGTCAGTTTTAATCAGTTACAAAATAATAAAATTTTTAAAATTGAACTAAGAAATGTTTATAATCATTATATAAATAGATGTTTATGTAACAGGCATGGGATGAAGCTTTTGTGTCAGTGGTTTGGTTTTGTAGCCTGGAAGAATCTTCAAACCACAATAGTTTACATAGGTTTCTCAGTTACATGACAAGGGTATGAAAAAAGAGAACCTGGTGGGAGAATAGTTGTTGTAACATAAGTAATGGCAAAAGCAGCTTCCAAAAGATTAAATGTAACTGATAAAAGGTTTAACATGCTATTTAGAAAGTTGAATGTTGTTGGTGACTTGCTTTAATACAAGGGTAATAAATTACATCAGGATGTGAAGTTACTGCAAAATAACCAATGTCAGGGTGTTAAGTCACTTGGTTCATGTTGTTGTTAATAATTTTCCTATAGCAGTATTTACATTTTAGTGCAATAACAGATCAACACAAGCAAAACACATTGATGTCTCAGACTAGGATGGAACACCAGGACTTGGCAACTCCAGTCTGAAAGAGCCTCTATAAACAGTAAATAAGCTCATACTGTATGAAGGGTGACTTATGAGTAACAGATGTCTTCTTAGGAGGCAGGTGACAGTGACAAGCTGAGGCACAAACTATAGGCATTCATATGAACTATAGACTATGTTGCATTATGCAAATAGAGCTCTTATATGATATTAAGAGCTCTTATATGATATTAAAAATGCTTATTATAAAACAGGTGTGAGTGGGTGCCCTTGTACAGGGAATTCAGTGAGCATGCTGGCATACTGCAGCTAAAGTATGAGCCTGGATAAAAAATCCCAGCAGACATTGTCAGTGGAATGACACTTAGCACCATGGTGCGCCATAACCCTTTTTGACAAGGTTAAACAGCACCATTGAACCAACTGCTTCACAACAGCAAGAATTAATACACACTGTACTATCAAGAGGATAAAAATATATGATGTAGAATAGTAGTTCTCAGTAATGTTGTAGATGTGCCTCGAAATTCAAAACAGCATTTGAAGTTTAAAACATGATATAAGGAATAAGAAAGCAGGAAGCAAGCATTTAAACACAAATAATAAAGGATATGATGTTGTGAGGCTTAGTGGTTAAAATTGTGGTTAACACAGACCTCCAGGGTCGAAKGGTCGAACCTTGCCTTTGGTCTATATGCGTGAAGTATGCATCCCCATCCAGAGGTGTTGACACACCCTGCCTTGTGTTCCTAATGACCAAAAATAACCACTTTGCTTCTGTTAGACCAAAGAATATTGTTTTCTTTTCTTGCACAAGGCACAATACAGGGATTTCTCTTTGCCTCCCATGTAAGACACATTTGTTAGTKTCCCATTTGTTACTGAGTTTAACCTAGAACTGTGGATCTAGAAATTCAGAAGTCTTTGACAGAGTTTTCCCCTATAGTTCCTGGTTCCAAGTAGCAAGCTACAGTAAGAGCTAATTCAAAGATCATTGTCATAGAATACATAGATGACATAGAATATCTTGTATTTTCTATTACCAACTGTTGCATTTGTTGGATTTCCTTTAAAAACCTTTTATTTGTTTCAGTCGTTTTGTGATCGTACTATTATTCAGCAATAATGAATTTGTGGATGAAACTGCCTTGATCTTTGTCCAAGCTTAAATAAAAGTTTTTACTATCCAAGGATGGATTTCAGCTACATAATTGATGATATTTCTATTTGGTACAGTGTTTTTTTCTCTCCTAAAAATACATCTGCTACCATTGTCTCCAAGCATATAMTATGTTTCTCTGATAAGCATTTAAGTGTTTCCCACTCATATGATGTTTAGTCTCAGAGAGCATTTGATTTATGTTCCTCTAAAATTAGTCTTTAACTGATCGGGAACATAAAAATCAACATTTTTCTCACACAGGAGAACAGAGTAAATATGGCCAAATTAAAATGATTTAAACAGTTATGTATTTCCAAGAAAAATGTATTATATAAAATAAACCCTATGAAGATTTATTCATTGTTCCATAGTTCTAAGACTGATATTAGTAACTTGGTGGTACTGGGGAAATTCACAATTTGTTGTGAATGTGCCTTTTTTTCTGTTGTTGTAAAGATGAAAATCATGATGAATGATGAAAAGGGAAAGTTTTATTTAAAAGAGTATATTATTATTACATCGTTACTTCTGTTAGTTCCAAAGAAAAAAGTACCAAATTCTGTGCTGATCCTGGCCCAGCAATCAGATTGATATATAAGAAACAACCTTAGGTTGAACAGAGAAAAACAACACATTTCCTGATTTTTTGTTTCATTTATAAATGAAAATTTGGTTTTCATTTTTTTCAAGGCTTGGGGGCCTTTACAGTTGATATTTGTCAAATCTGTAAAACATGTTTTTTTTTTTGCCAAATGTACTTGATTTTAAAAATCTTTCAATGTTTTTTTTTTTATTTTTTTTTAAAAGGCCATATTCAGTGCCTGTTGAATCATAATTGACTGGCTTTGCAAAAACTGGGGTGTAACGCACTGTGATGCTGAGGTTTGGGCTCAAACACATTGTGGGCTCAGTCTCTTTGTATTAGAAGCAGTCTCATTTGTTCACTGAACAGGAGGGTCAGATCTTTCTGTTAGGCTGTCAGCTAAACCTGGCTGCGACAGATCGAAGGAAATTTCCATAAGCAGAGGAACAGAGCAAGTCAAAGCTCACTACTCAAGTGGTGTGAATTCAATCTGAAAAGATTAGCATGAGGGGAAAGTCCCACACGTCACAGTGCTGAGTATTTCCTGCCAATAAAAAAAGGTTTTTACTACTCTGAAATAGAAAAACACCACACATTTGTTTTCTAGTTCAGTTCCCAAAGTTACCACAAATAATAGGATAAATTGACTACATTCATTACTGTACATTCCTTGTGTGCTATCCAAAGGTTCAGTAGAACATACTTACAGTACATGTATTATACACATTTACTTCAACTCAAACTACAGTGTCCCTTTATTGAATCTCATGTTCTTCTTTACAAACCCTAACAAAGCTCAATTTAAAAGGTATAATAATAGTATGAGAAAAGGTTTTTCTGCTGTTCTAGCTCACATTATCTTTGACATATTGTGCATTCTAAGCTTATTTGATCATCGTTGTCAGTGGTTATGTAAGCCTTATTATCATCATATCAAAGGGCATTTTTGCCTGGTGCCCATTTAATGTTTTTCATTTGTTTGTTTGTTTGCTTGTTTGTATTTCAACCATTTTGTGTAAAGTCTGTGTGAAAATTTCAGGAGATCAGCAGTTTAACTGTTTCTGGCACCCGCAAATGTGCCACATTGACACTGACTGAGATCAAAATTTTTCCTCGATTCTGAACATTAACAGAAGTTTTTGAATTGTATCAGCAAGATATCTGTGCAATGTGCTGATAGGATAGTTTCATGAATTAACAGGATACTATTATCTCCAAGAAAAGTGCTGGTGGGTGTATATAGTGTTTATGTATTAAACATGTACAGTAGTMCTAATGAACAACATAAATGGAAAACAGAATATTTATACCAACAAGGTTACTTCCATTTTAAGCATATCAAAGCACCACTACAGCATTTAGAAAAGCAGAAAAAATTGTGTAATAACACTGCACTACCTCTCTGTCATGTGATGTGCTTGCCCTCTCCTGACCAGCTGCCAGCTGTATTGAACCGCAGAAATGTTGATCACAAACTGAATGCTGAAAAATCAAACATGTGGAAAAAGAAGCCCAGCAGGTACACAGGACAAACAGGTTGCTTCCAGCCCTCACACCTCTGATTAGGATGTTCAGTGAGTTTCCACTAAAAATGACCTTCACACGTGAAAGAGAGACGAGCCCAGAATTCACCACAGTACTTTCTGAACAGAATACTAACTATATATTATTGGATTCACTGCTGGCAAGGCTCTGGGCTCGGATTTTTCTCTTCATCTAGATTTACAGTACTGTGCAAAAGTCTCAGCCATCCCCCATTTCTTTGTATTTTACCAGACTTTTTTGTATTTTGAATGTAGTATTGATAAATAGTTCTCCAGGCTCCTGAAGGACTTTTTTCAGTCTCATTTTCAGTCCAGTCCCTTTGCCTGTCCAGTACAGGAATGTTTTTTWYTCTCTGTTAAGCCACACAGTGACCTTTGAATCATTCAAGCCTAAAAGCATCGAACTTAAGGCATGAACCAGTGAGAAACAGGTGCAGGTGATGACATATGAATAGTATTCTGGTGATGCTGAATGCTGAGTGGTTTGAACAGATGAGAGGGGAAATAAGGTTTGCTGCTGTGGTTGTTACATTAACAATCAAATTTTAAATGTAATTTTTAGGCACTCTGCAGCCTGTCACAGTAAATCAATTATTCCTTTTTTATCTACATAATGTAATTTCATTACATTTAACTTAATTTAAGTTAATATGGAAAAATGTAGGCTCAAGAATTTTGCACAGTAATGTAATTAAGTAAAATTATTTTTTAAACAATACATAAAAACAAGCAAACAAATAAACAAAAACTCTAAAGATTAGCTGGATAGACATGTCAAACTCCTGGTCTGATCTCTATGTTTTAAGTTTTCCCCCTTTGTATCCTGTGTTTACATGGCTGTTCAAGCACATGGCTTTTGTTTTGATCCTCTGCCATTTGCCCGTGTCCCTGTGACATCACCACCACCCCTCCCACTTCCTCATTATTATCCTATCAAGATGATTTCACTCACCTGTTCCCCTCGTTTTGTTGTAATCATTCACCCTATTTATTCCCTCGTGTCTGTTGTCCTGTGTCAGATCGTTGTTCCATGTCACCCACTGCTTGCCTATCTCGTGTCTTGTCTAGTCTAGCATATGCTGTGTCTTATTTTTTGGCTCCAAGTCATTCTCCGTCGGTTTGTTTGTTTTTTCAACCTCTCCCCCTCTCTCTCAGTGTTTTGCCCCTTCTTTCACCCAGGCTGGGTCCTGTTCTCCTTAGTTTGTGCCGCTTTGCAGTTTCTCGTCCCGAGGCCACCTTGCTCCCTTCTTCGCGGCCGTGCAGTTCAGCAGACTTCGGCCCTAGGAACTACAGCCACGTCTCCCAGTCAAGACTCTTTTTTTCCTCTTCGGAGTGGTTTTTGTTTCTTGGGACATTGGCACTCCTGTGTTTTTACTTCAAGAGAGTAGCTCAGTTTTTCTGTTTTTGTTTTTTGTTTTTGTCTTTTTGCCTGAGTCAAGGCATCGCTTGGAGAGACTATTAAAATAAATAATACCCTGAAGGAGACCTGCACTTGTGTCCGTCCTTTTACCCTGACAAGACATGCTTTGCTTAAAGGTGAGAAATTGATAAGACTGTGTTCAGATTTGTCTGAAGGTGTTAATTTTCCCTAAAATCTTTTCTTGTCAGTATTAGTCAGGGTAACAACAAGGGACTTGTATGGCGGATGTGCCACATTAACTTATTAAAATATTATTCAAGACGTGTAATTAATAATTGTAATTCTTTCAGTTGCTTATTTAAAAGGTAAAAAGTAAAAATAATATAACAAGCAAAAAGCAAAAGCAAAATAATAACAGTAACTCCTATTCTTTTCATTACTGAATTGTTCAGAATTTTCCTTATTTCCCTTTAACAGCACAGCATAATGTTTTATTTCTGACTTATACAATATGCTCTATATTTCAATATTAATACAATACACACCCTTTCAAACATATCATTGATCTTTAATTTTGACAACTTTTAGATCAATTCCCACACTTTCTAAAGCATTTACTACTTTCCCTTACACACACGTCTCCATCACATTTCAACCAATGCTTCAATTCACTGTGGTTTAAAATAATTTTAGCAAGGTGAGTATTCGAAAAGCTGTTGCTATGGTTCACATCACTTTGTCTGTGTTCTGTCTTCACTGGGAGTACATTTTAAAGGAAAAGAAAGTAAAACAAAACCTGCAGCTGTGAGGATTAATATCATTTACAATGACAACTTGACTTTATACTACAGTATATACGTTTGCTTATTCTACATCATTTTAATGTTGCATAAGTGTACTATGTAATGGTTAATAATAATAATAATTAGGCAACCTAGGCTTATTAAGCTTCTGCTTATCTCCTTTCATTTGTAAAAGAATAGCCATGGCTTTATATTTATACATGTGGTTCTATTTGATTATTACCTACTGTACTTTAGAGATTTAGCTATTTAATGTTATTTTTTTCCCACCTGTTTTTGGTGTCTCTTTTGCTCCTGACATTTAATATACAGATACTGCTCCAACTCTGGTATGATCTTTCAACCTGTGTAGTGCTGGAGTAAAAATAATTTCCATGCCCCTGCCCTTCTTTTGTTGTTGTCATTTTTCCTCCCTCTTTTTTCTGTTTGAAATTAATAGYTGAACATTCACCATAGTGATCATTCAACAGTGACATTAGACTTCTGCCAACAGTTCAGTGTCCTCTGCTGCTGATGAAATCATACTTTGCATTTTCAATGCAAAAAGCACTTCTAGTTTATTTCAAAAAGCCATTCTGAGAAAGACCTTCACTATACTTTAAAGAAAGGCAAAACAGGATTTTTAAAAAGTACTGTAAATGGAATCAAAAGATTCCAAGGGGTCAGACTTTGTTACTCACAGGGCTGAACATTTTCTAAACTCTGTATCTCTGAATACTGGGGAACCCACAAAAAGTGCGCAATCTGATAAAAAAAAAAAAAGAAAGAAAAAGCTATTTTTTTTACCTAAAAGTCGATATGCCTAAATACATTCTATACCCTCCTACCCACACACACAAAAACACACAGTGCCATGAAAATGTATTTGCCCCTACCTAATATTTTTTGCATATTTGTTACTCTTTAGTGATTGAGATCATTAAACAAATATTACATATCAATAGCCCCTGAGTGCTGCAGTGGTAAAGGGCTCGCCCGATCACCCAGAGTTCATTGGTTCGATCTTCAAAGCTTCTTGAAGCTGAGGGCCTAGAGAGAGCAAAACTCTCAGCAGGATGGAATTGGAGACAATGCTCTCACATTAATTACATCTCTATGGCCACTCATAATCATTGGCGGAAGGAGCACATAGCGCTGTAGTAGCTTTAATGTGGAGCCCSTAGTGACAGCGACGAATTGGACACGACTAAATTCGGGAGAATATCTGGAAAAATCCAAGAAAATTTTTAAAATAAAAAAACATTACACATCAATAACATGAATAAAATACAAAATGCAGTTTTTAAATTATGCATTTATAAAGGAAAATAGCTGTCTAAACCTACTTGGCTCTATATGGCCAGGCAGATTTGGACAGCTTTTTTCCCCTGTAACCCTTAAAACCCAGAACTTTTTTTCTCCAATTTTACTGATTTTTTTAATAAACATTCAAGATTTAAGAATTACATTTTTTCACATAACTGGTTGTACAAGTACAACAGTACTGAATTGCGCCAAATCCAGATTGTGCAGATTAACAACTTCGGCAATATGATAAACTGAATTTAATTTAATTTTTACCAACTATACATGAATGACTGAGAATTTTTTTTTGAATGGTCACAATTTTTTTTTTTTTACAAATACTGTAAATATCTGTCCAATTGTACTCAGCCAATACTGAATACTTTATAGAACCACCTTTCGTTACAATTACAGCTGCAGGTCTTTTGAGCTACATCTCTACATGCTTTACACATTTAGAAAGTGAGATTTTTGCCCATTCTTCTTTTCAAAATAGCTCAAGCTCAGTCAGATTGGATGGAGAGCGTCTGTGAACAGCAATTTTCAAGTCTTTCCACAGACTCTGAATTGGATTTAGGTCTGGACTTTGACTGGGCCATTCTAACACATGAATATGCTTTGATTTAAACTATTTCATTGTACCTTTGTCTATATGTCTTTGCCCTGATGGAAGGTGAACCTCTGTCCTATTCTCAAGTCTTTTGCAGTCTTTTTCTACAATTGCCCTATATTTGGCTCCATCCATCTTTCATCAATCCTGATCAGCTTCCCTGACCCAGCACAACATGATGCTGCCACCATCACACACAGTGTTACTGTTCCCCCACATAGAGGTTGTTTTTTGCATTTAGGTAAAAGTTACATTTTGGTCGCATCTGACAAGAGCACCTCCTTTCACATGTTTGCTGTGTTCCTCACATGGCTTGTCATAAATGGCAAACAGGACTTCATTAGATTCCTTTTAACAATGACCTTGTTCTTGACACTCATAAAGGCCAGATTTGTTAAGTACACTACAAATAGTTGTCGTGTGGACAGATTGTACCGCCTGTGGATCACTGAAGCTCCTCCAGAGTTACCATGGGTCTCTTGGCTATGTCTCTGATTAATGCTCTCCTTTCCTGGCCTGTATACTGTATACTGTAGGTGAACCTCCATATACTGTATACTGTAGGTGAACCTCCATGTCTTGGTAGGTTTGTTGATGTGCCATAATGTTTTTAAAAAATTTCAGTTGATGTTCAAAAACTTGGCTTTAAACTTCTCCACAACGTTATCCCTGATCTGTCTGGAGTGTTCCTTGGCTTCATGATGCTGTTTGTTCACTAATGTTTTTTAATAAACCTCTGAGGGTTGTATAGCTCAGTTGTATTTATTCTGAAATTAAATTACACACAGGCAAACTTTTTTTTTTTTTACCAATTAGGTGACCTCTGAAGGCAGTTGATTCCACTGGGTATTAGTTAGGGGTATTAGAGTAAATTGCTGATTACAAATGCACGCAACAGTTTTAAGATTTTTATTCGTAAAAAAAAAAAAAAAAAACATTTATCATTGTCCTTCTACTTCATAATTATGTGCCACTTTGTCTTGGCCTATCACATAAAATACCAATAAAATAAAGTTACATTTGTGGTTGTTACATGACAAAATGTGAAAAAGTTCAAGGTGTATGAATACTTTTACAAGGCACTGTAGATATACAGACAGACAGACAGACAGACAGACAGACAGACAGACAGACAGACAGACAGACAGACAGACAGACAGACAGATAGATAGATAGATAGATAGATAGATAGATAGATAGATAGATAGATAGATAGATAGATAGATAGATAGATAGATAGATTCCACTCCATAATTCCTTTTTCATTCTTATTGTAGAAGATCTAAAAACACAGACACTGGAAGCTTCATACTGGAAGAAAAACTTACAAGTGACAGTTTCTAAATGAATTTCTTTTCCCTATGGCTAAGAAAATTTTAAGTATTTACTTTAAACAACTAATATTCATGTATTAGATCAGCTTTGAGCCATCCATGAGCTGCTGAGCTGAATCTTATATTGTCAAATAATATGCACTATGGGGAAAATGGGCTTCATTTAAAAAACGCTGGAAAGTTTCCTGACATGCTTGAGGAAATAAGTTTTAATAGCTATCTGCAGATGCTGTAATGTGTGTAGGCTATGGTTCATGTGACCACCCAAAGTCCCATGTCAGTAAACAGAGCTACAGGCTTCCTAATGGCCTGGAGTGTCATTTACAGGCTCCACTAAGGGAAAATTGTGACAGCACATGGTAGGACTGAAAATCTGACTTTAAATTGGTGTAGCAAGTGGGCAGAAGCATAATAACAGGAAAACCATTTCTGACTGTGGTAAATGGAATAATGACAAAAAAGCAATCTGATAACAGATTTTTTTATTATTATTATTATTATAACATTATTACATTTCAGACAATATACAGGATGAGAGCTGTTTTTCACTTAAATTGACTTTTTTGCCTAGCTAGTAAATTCAGTGCAATTTATATACTGTAAAATTCAATTCAGCTCAATTCAGTTGCATTTGTTTAGTGCTTTTAACAGCCAGAGGCGAATTCCCTGAGAGGATGAGGAATCTAGCTAGCATTTGCTGCAGTGTTGCCTACTGTTGTGTGCCACTGAGTGTTATATCTAAGATGTTTGATCAGTTTAGCTCTATTTGGAATTTTTGTATTTGTACGAAGATTATTTATTTACTCCTCTTGATATTGTTGCAGTCTGTCTACCTACAGATCACTGTGTAGGGCATTGCTCCCTCAGGGTTTGTCTCCCCACCTGCCACAGCAAGGCTTGTGTTAACATATCAGCTACTGCTCCATGACCAGCTACTCGGGTTTCAATGCACACTTAATGCCCCTGTTCCAAGCCTGTATAAAAATGAGGGGATTCCATCAGGAAGGGTCAACAACTCTGTTCTTTTTGCATGCTTAGTGTCATGCATGAAGGATGTCATGCACACGGTGTACTGATACTTTTTTTAAGACCAGCATTGACTTTTTTCAGCAATTTGTGATACTGTACATTAACTTTTTTGTGTGTGATCAGGCTGGACACGCTAGCATTTGGTCCTCACTGGCATAAATGAGCCTAGCGTGAATATGATCACATTGTCTCCAGTTTAAAGAAACATTATGTTATGCAATGTTAATTGACCTGCCAATTGTGTTGATCATGTGGTTCATTGTTTTATATTACAGTATATACACTGACCAAACTAGTATCATAAGGTATCAGATGAATTGATAGCCTACACCAGTATCACTTAGGGCTAGAGTAAAATCTGTAGAGCAAGGCTTTGAGTCCTGACCAAATCAACATCAAGCTCAACTGAAAGAAACCTCAATAATTAAGTTATCCCTTAACTCTAACTAGTTGGCCTTATTCTTGCCTTTGCCCAATGATTAGGCTATTTTCTAAAAGAAGAAACTTTTTTGTTAAAATTTATGTATGCAAAAAGACAACAAACATAATTTTTTATTCTTATTTGACACCAGGTTCAAAGTGCAAGTTCAAATTGTTATAATTCAAATTGCATAGATGACAATGTAAGCAACACAGAGCTTGAGTCCATAGCCCTAGTATTAATACTGATGCACCCTACCACACATTTTTTCTGCATGACTGGTCAAATAATCATCAGGTAAATCTAAAAAAAAAAAAATCAACAAAGATCAACCTAAGACTGTATTTTGTTGATTTGAATAAGCCAAGTCATTACTGAAAGTTAAAGGCATGCAAAAATAAAACTCTATTAAATAAATGCACCAATTTCTTCCTGACCTCCTTATTACTGGATTCTCAATCTGCATAAAAGACATGAATAATGTGCCAGTGGAATAATTCTGGCATTAATCAATGACAGGAGTAACATACTGTCCTCTCGCCTTCTGCAAAGGGACTGCCACTGCATTTCCGAAATGAGTCAGCCCAGGAATTCTAAAGAAAAGCTACAGTATAACTTGGAGCGAGAGCCAGTGTGGGTGTTCCTACTAGCCATTTTGCACTCAAATAAGTTTTCTTAGTGAAATCAATAGTAGGAGTAGGGCTGCATAGTCAGTTTCATAAATAGTAGGGAGGTTGTGGCGGTGTGCGGGGAGTGGGGGGGGTGGGGGTGTAGGGGAGGACATATTCATTCACAAAATGAAAATCTCTTGCACTAAATTAAATTTTGCCCAGTATTACATGATAGGAAAAGAGGTGTACTCAAAGTGGACCAGATCACAGTTGGAAGGCAATATCACTAAAAGGCTTTTAGTGGATTAATGTGATGTTTTATCCCCCTTTTCATTCTCCTCCCCCATGCTGTTCTCATCCCAGGTACCCATAAAACACAGCATCCCTCCACTGTGACATTCAATTTTGACAGGACATGGACTGACTCCAAGTGATCGAGAATGCTCTTCAGTGCTAAAGGGATGGAGGACAGGGAGTATTACTCATCTTTGGTATGTTTCATCAGAGGATGAATAGGGTTCAGATAAAAACAATTATGATTTTTCAGTAATAAAGGGAGTAGAGCTTATTATTTACCTTTAATTTAAGACAAAAATACAAACAATTAAATGCCTATTTCTAAAAAGTTTAAGCAATTTCTTGATTGGATGTCTATAGTTTAATTACTTGCATCAGCTTCTGAATTGTTTGCCATAAAAATGTGATATTTTTTAAAATCTGAAATGCTAGTTGAGAAACAGAATAAATATTCAAGGTATTGTCATTTGCTAAAACTATTTTCTGAAAAAAATTCTAATTTATGGAAAAAAAAATCTAATTTATGGAAACATTCTACTTCTTTTCTGTATTCTCTGGGCAGAGGATTAATTAGAGCTATCTAAAAAAAAATAGACATTTCTTGTAAAAGCCTAGGCTGGGACTGTTATAATAATAATAATAATAATAATAATAATAATAAAGAAAAGAAACTTTAGAAATCCTCACTCACTCATTTTCTACACCGTTTTATCCTGTATTCAGGGTCACGGGAGCCTGGAGTCTAATCCCAGGAGACTTAGGGCACAAGGCGGGTACACACTGGACAGGGTGCCAATCCATCGCAAGGAACACACACTTATTCACAAACACTATGGGCAATTTGAGAACGCCAATTAGCCAAATCTGCAGGTCTTGGGACTGTGGGAGGAAACAGGAGCACCCAGAAGAAACCCACCAAGCACATGGAGAACATGCAAAACCCATGCACACAGAGAAGGGAATTGAGCCTGGCCAGGGATCGAACCCAGACCCGGAGGTGCAAGGCAACAGTGCTAACCACTACCTGCCAGGTAAAAAACTTGTCATGTATCATTCATCATTTGATTTATGAGTGAGTTCAAGTCAAACCAATACTTCTGATTGTGCAGAATAACAAAAAAAAGGTATTAAAGTAACACATATGATACCACTAATGGCTTACACATGTGGAAATTGCTTGGAGCAAAGTCAGGACTGTACAGGGATGTAACAATAATTTCGAATAATTCTGAATGATTGTGTGTACAGTTCACACTGATTTCTAAGGATCATGTGTTCCACACATCGAATGCTCCTGGGAATGACTGCAGCGAGCTCAGAGCCATGTAAGTCAGTATCGCAGATGCACTGCCATGTTTAAAACATTTGCATGATTCAATTGTTTTACTGCCACCAAGTTTCCTGTAAATGTCAGTTGGTTGTAGGTGTTCCTTCACAAGAAATTGCAGATGCTTAAATATATTATGCTATTTTGACTCCTATAATTGTAACGACGCGGGTCGCGCGAGGGGCAGAGCCGTGCTTAAACTGTTCAGAACGGTCAGATCCGCAAGCTGTTACCATGCGGATTTCTGAACAGGCAAAAGCACGGCCATTTATACACACGGTTGCTAGGCAACGCCGTATTTATTTAAGGGTCCTGATACCAGCGCACTTGGTGCGATCATTTAGGTAGCACCGGTGAAGGTATCAGGGCCAAAGGAAAGAAAGAAAGAAATAAAATAAAATAAAATAAAATAAAATAAAACAAAATAAAAGACAGACAGACAGCTATTTAGAGACAGAGGCAAAGCCCCAGCCTCTGTCTATTTAAGACGCCGGTGAGAGCGAGTGAGAGAGAGAGAGAGATAGAGAGCGCGGCACGCAGCAGTTCAGCGTGCACACTCAGTACAGTTTGTTAGTGCACGAAGCACAAACTCTCTCTCTCCCAAAACCCTCGGTAAGGGTGAACACCCCGAGAGGACAAATTTTGTTTTATTTTTCAGAGCCCCGTCCGTTCTCGCGTAGACGGCAGAGCTCTGTTTATTTTGTGTTTACAGTTTTCATTGGTTTCCTTTTCAGTTCCTTAGGAAGGTCTTCCCGTATGTATCACAAGCACTCTCACTATCTCCTATTTCATTGACCCACTCTAACGCCCAGCATAAGGGCTCTTATAATTAAAAACATCGCGTGGTGCGGCTCTTCATACCGCACCACGTAACAATTGCTTATTTAAAAATTCTCCAAATCCATAACACACAACCACAAAAGCAGGATTTTAAGTGAACAAGCAGATCACCTAAAGAGATGAAGATTAAGATAATTTACACATACAGTATTAATATAAAAATATGAGCTGCATTTATATTTAAATCGGAAGAGTTGATAAAACCTAAACTGCTCTATTGACTGCCAGTGCATCAAAATTAAAATACAGCACACAATTACTGATCTGTTTGTATGGACCAAGGTACCAAAAACATCAAATCTTCCCCAGTAATAATCTTTTATGTCACATTAAGTAAGAACACAAACTTTTTTGTTATATTAAGTGAGAACACAAACTTTTTTTCTTTGAGCCTACATGCTGTGCAGACAATAGAAGCAATTTCATCATGCAAAAAAAAAAGAACAGACTTGTTTTTGTATGCAGTTCTTGTACACAAATATCTGAAAAAGAACATTTTGCTTAAGAGGAAAGAAAATACTTGCTTTTGCAAAGTTATGGCACTTGTTGATTGTGTGTGTGTGTTTTTACATCACCATATTCTTTGTCCTCAAACAGAGACATGAATGCAATACCATGCATTCAACATCCAAAAAATTCAAAACCTGCTGTCCGTCATTCAACACCCCCTATTCAAAGGCAACCTGCCAATTCAACTCATAACAGGAAAAGGTGAGTGAGGAATTCTCTTATTGTTATTTTCAGAGTGGTATCAGAATATTTTCAGCTACAGCCATGTGTAAAAATATATTTTAATTCTATGGGTTTTTTTGTGTAAAAACATAATAAAAATAATATAGTACATTTAACAAAAATGCAATTAAGGGTTGACTTGCATTGCAATGGAACAATGTCCGAAGGACAAATGAGACCAAAGTGGAGGCCTTTGGCCTTAATGCCCATAGTCATGTTTGGAGAAAACTAAACATTTCAGCAGAGACGCATCATTCCTACCATCAAACACAGCATTGGAGGTTTAATGAATTGTGCTTGTTTTTTGCAGCCACAAGACCTATGCACTTTACAGTCATTAAGTCTACCATAACCTCTTCTGTATAGTATTCAAGAGTCAAATGTGAGGCCATCTGACAGCTAAAACATAGTTGAGGCCACCTGACAGCTAAAACTTAGTTGAAATTCAGTCATGACACAGAACAATGATCCAAAGTACACCAATGAATCTACATTAAATGGATTTAAAGAATCAAGGTTCTTGACTGGCCTAGTCAAAGTCCAGACCTCAACCAAATTTAAATGTTGTGGTGAGGCCTTAAGAGTTCTCAATGAACTGGAGCAATGTGAAATTTCTTGACAATGAACATGTAAAGAGAAATGGAACATAATTATGTAAAAAACTTATAAAGTCACACAGGAAACAATTGCTTTAAGTTTCTGGCTACTAATAAGTTACTTGAGCTCCCACAACCCAAAGACATGCAGATTAGGCTAACTGGCATTCCAAAATTACCAAGAGTGAGTGAAATGGTTTGTGAGCGTATGTACAGTATGTGTGTGCCCTGCAATGGATTGACACCCCATCCAGAATGTACGCCGCGGAATAGATGATGAGTAAGTGAGAGTAATATTTTGTATAGATAAGACATAATAACTAAGGCACCAAAAAAGTTGTGACTATAGCTAAGACACCAAAAAACTAGCTGATCAACCATGTTTAAGGAAATATTTGATTGTAGTATGTACTTGRCTGAATTTAATTACAACTTATTTTATTGGTCATAATTGTTTTTTTGTTTGTTTGTTTGTTTTATTTTAATATTGTCTTGCGGTAAAKAATGAGAATCTCTCTGCTATGTTTACACATTCTAGCCTCCTTCAACTAGAAGGAGCATTGTGATTGAAATGGCAGATGACCTATCACAGACCATTAACATCAGCGCATCTGCAATAACATGAGATTACTTTGTTTGCTTATCAGTATTTCAAACAAACTCTTACAGTACCTTTTTTCAGTATGTTCTATATCAAATAATTTGGAGAAATTGTATTAGTATAAAAAAAAGAAAGAAAAGAAAAGTTTCAAAGAGATGTTTGATATTCACTATCTTGTCAAACTTCTCTACTAACATTTCCAAATCAATGTCTAGAGGTTACATGAACACTAGCAAACAAATTTGTAAAAAAATAAAATGGTCAATGTTAAAAAAAGAAATGACATCTATGCAAATTTACAAGATGGAGCTGTGATTCGTAACAGGCAACAGTTTATTGAGACATTCTTTTCTTTATGCAAATTGTCACACAAAAACTGCAAATAAAAATKAGTTGACAGTACATCAGTACCAGTCAGGGGTACGGACACACCTTTTAGYTCCATGCTCTTCCCTGATTTTTACTTCTTTCTACATTTTAAACCAATTCTGAAGGCGTCCAAAATATGCAATAATCTCCTTTGAATAGGTTTGAATGTTGAGATGTGTTTGCTACTTATGCTCAGCAAAGCATTCATAAAAGCTCTAATCTCAGGTGCTGTTCATTGGTGATTTCTGAGGCTGGTAGCTCAAAGGAAAGTCTTGGTCTTTCGTTCTTGGGATGGCCTTCATGAGAATATGTTTCAAGGTATTTGATGGGTTTGGCAAACGCACTTGACAACACTGTAAATTACATATGTGTTATTTCATAATATTGAAATATCCAATATCGTTCTAGAATGTAAAAAATAAAYCAGTAAACAAAAAATATTGAATTATGAGATTTATTCAAACTTTTGMCTGTACAAATACAGTTAATTTTGTGGACAATTCCCACACCATGAACTGTTTCATAACTTCACTTCCTGTGTTGATTTACATTTAACAGTGYATTACTGTTATTTTCCAAATGATTTGCAGTCTGAATGTTTTTCTAAAGACGCTTTCTGACCTGTGTAGACTATATTACAGMTTGTCAATTCAGTAGCTACTACAAAAATAGCTGTTTTTCAGAGACAACTGAAAGTTTTAAATATATTGACTATGGCAGGTTGGTCACAAAAGAGGACTGCAGAAAAGATATACAGTTTGGTGCTTTTTGGAGAGACTCCAGCACATCAGAATAATGGCTGTAATAATACAGTGACGTTGATGAATTGCTTGCTATTGCTGAACGACACAGAAATATGTACCATCAGCATGAGCCTGCCTCCCTCTGTTCCAGTCCCTGCCTGAGACAATAGAGGCTGAGAAGTCCTGTGAGACGAGAACCATAATATTGGCTGCAGTGAATGGGGTAATTAAAAGAAGGGGTGGATATTTATATATCTATCCATCATTTATTCATTTATTAAAGATAGAGGTTCACAGAGTAGTCAGCAATTACCTCAGTTCATTATCACTGTTAAAAGTTTCTAATCACAGTTTGCTGAGTTTTCTTCAGTGCATATGTACAGTAGATTAACATGTGTGCTGTTACTGAAAAATGATCAACAGCATTGTGTTGTGATGCTGCCTCACTTCTGTTACTGCCCAGAAGAAGTTCATTTTCCGCTAATAACACACCCCAATGTGTTTTTAATCCACTTATATAATCCCAATTTGGCAATGATTACAGATGTACAGCTATGTATTTATTATAAACAACATTTTTAACCTTTTATAGTTATATACAATGTTATAGAATGGCCATAAAATTGGCAGATTTTGATAATGTGTCTATTGTTCACTCATTAGTTTCTAATGTTTATTCTGTTTAAGGTAGTAAACAAAAAATAGACAGCTTATCATGTTATCACAAAGCGTCTGTCCTTTACCCATGACTGAAAATGACAAAGTGACCCTGCAGAAAGAAATCCAATCAACAATTACGGGTTTGCTGTGCTAACTACAATCTGTGTTTTAATTCATTTATTTTCAAGTTTAGGTCACATTTAGTGACTTACAAATTTGATTGAATGATTGGTAATAGAACTGACAATGTGTTAGAGACAGAGAGTATGTTAATATAAACCATTCATTTGAATTACATTCAGAAATACTGCAATGAAGCCAGAGCTGCTGTAATAGAATATTAATCAACAATTTACTTATTCAAGAATGAAGAAGCGCTGTGGTGTAATTACTGATAATCGTTTCAATCAGAGAATGCTTTCACTTGATGCACCTGCATTATTATGACACATAGACAAATTTGTAATTTAAATAATAGCATTTATGAAAAATGCAACATATTCAAGTGTATTTGGGAGATGAATGAGGAGATCAACTGACCAACAGGCTGATTTCTGTTGTCTGAGTGTAATGCATACGTAATTACACATCATCAGCAGGAGTCCTCCTTCATGATTCCTCGCCCTGCAATCAGTGCTCCAATCACAGGCCTCATAATTGCTCTGACAATCATGGMAGATCTCTTCAAAGAGGAAATAGCAAACAAAGCTTGAATAAGCACACCAGTGTGGTGGCTTTCAATGATCTGCATCAAATTGAAACATTTTGCCACTGTCTAATGAAGCTGTTTTATCCAAATAGCTTCAAATTTGGGGTTTTTGTTAAAAACTTGGTTTGGAACTTAAACTTGTATGTTGGCTGATTTTGCTGCATCAAATCAACTATGCAGAAACTTWATTATTGTCTTTTGTTCAACAAGGTGCTGTTATTTAAAAATAAGTTTAAATAGCAGAACTGGTGGAGTGTACAATTGTGAGTTTTCTAAAATCACTGTTGCACAAAGATCACTGTTAAATGGTAGATTGAGCAGTAAAGATTAATTATATTGAAGAAACTAGGACTTAAAGCATAGTTTTTGCTTGATGTATGACTATGTGCACATGTGTGGCATTGCTTGAACACCTGCCTGCATTCCTTACTGTATGTAAATCTGAAGTAGTAAAATCAACATGCACATCATAATCAAAACCTTATATTATATCAGGTTTTCACATTAACCAATAATTATTTAAAATTACAGGGAAAATTACAAATAAATTTTTGTAATTTACATTAATCTTATCTGATCAGATGTTTGTTTACATGTTCAAAGTTTTTAATCAGAATATAACCATCCTGACCTGCGCAAAGTGGGTCTGCCTTCTGTGAAGTTTTTACGCTGCTGTAAATATAACAGAGAAGAARAAGAAATATTTTCCTTCAATTTCAAGGTTAGGTTTGGCTTTATCTTTGCTGATAAATTCCGCCTTCTGTGTTATGATTAGCTACAAAAAGTCTGTATCATCTGTGATTGGTTAGATACTTTACTACTTGTGAAATGCACCCCAATCAAGGCCCCTTCCTCTGTCAGAGACCCAGTAAATGATTAGTGACAATATAGCAAACTATATATAATAACAAGAGACAAATGATCAGGTCAAGCATGTACATGGCTAATATTAACCTACCTTATTTAAAAGATTAAACCACCCCTCTCATTCTGATTAAAAGTAAATACCAATTGGAACAGATTGATTAGATCGGTTTCGATTGGGATTCATTTTTGAGGTGACTACATGATGCATATTTATTAGTAGAATATTAGGATGAAAACATCCACTGTGAGTTATAAAAAAAATAATCCACGATTCCAAATAATAAACACTTCACATCACCTCCTGGTTGTTAATTATTTTCCGATACCCACACACCCTGTTATGTTTTTGTACAGGACATATTCTGAGATATCATGAATGTATACATTTAAGAAGCCCATTTTCTGGCACAGGTTGGTCCCAGGTTAACTCCCTACCCAGAGGTCCTAAATGTAGCAACACACACAATAGAAAGTGATCAGAGTAAGTGTGTGTTGGTTCCCTGCTGCGCCACAGACGTTTGTGTTGTTGGATGACTGATATAATTCAGCACTTACCCTCTTCCAGTTGGAAAGGCATGTAAGGAGCCTCAAATGAGTGTGGCTAATAAAGCTGTGATTACTGAAGCTTTGCCAGATCTTTTTTCAGATCAACTTTGCAATCTTGAGTGCTGCCACTTTGATAGCGAGTCACTTCCATCCTATACCCTATGTCTGATATACAGGGTATTGCATAAGATTTAACCATCACCTTAAACTCAGGCTTACTACTCTGACTAATCCCCTCTTTATGCAGTCATTGAATTTTAGAGCTATTTTCAATCAATTTATCAGATTTCTGTGGAATTTTTATATGAGTAAACCCTTCTTGACAATTTTCCAGAACTTTCTCCTGCACTTGTTTTAATAGCTCATTGGTCCTCATCATGCTCCTTGTTTGTATATACAGTATTATCTAACAATCCCTGCATAATGAAATTCCACAACAGTTTAGTTAAAGAGGTGGGTAGAGTAGCCAGAAATTGCACTCAAGTAAGAGTAGCTGTACTTCAAAATAATATTACTCAAGTAGAAGTAAAACGTAGTCATCCAAAATATTACTTAAGTAAGAGTAAAAAAGTATTTGGTGAAAAGACTACTCAAGTACTGAGTAACCATTTCATTGTAATGTCCGACAAAATGATGACATAATGTATAATTTCCAAATAATCAAATTAATGAAATAAATGTAATAAAATAAATAAAACTAAATATCTTTACAAAATAGCAAATTAAGTAACAAGAAACACAAATTTCCTAATATAACTTTTTTTTTTTTTACAACATAAAGCTATCGAAACAGATACCTACTACAGGTAACCTATGTATGTTTGAACAGTGTAAACTATTTCCAACATGGGATATATTGTATATTCAGTATATTGTATATATTGTATATTTGTATATTTGTATAATGGCTCAGCAGATAGCAGCTTTACAATAAACTGTGTCTGGCAGAACAAATGTAAGAAACGTATATTTTTTAGCCTCTAGCTTATTTACTAATTATATACAGTATATTAACATTGCAACATCATATAAAACATAAATAAAAGTCAGTGATCATTGTTGCYWTATCTGATGTAGCACAGTCATGTGGTAGATCCACCGGCTGCATTTCTCTGGCAAACACAAAGAATATCTAATGTGTATAATAAATGGAAAGAAAAGTAACGAGTCGAGTGTAGCCGAATGTAGMGGAGTAAGAGTATCGTTTCTTCTTCACAAATCGAATCAGGAAAAAGTAAAAAGTATGGTGTGGAAAATCTACTCATAGAAGTAAATTCTTTTCAAAAAGTTACTCAAGTAAATGTAACAGAGTACATGTAACTCATTACTACCTACCTCTAGATGTTTAATGGTACCAGATCTAACTTGATGAGGTGCAGATCCAGATGTGACTTTAATAAACATCCTCAAAACGAACAGAAGGATGAACTAGGGGTATGGTCAAACTACATATCACTAACACAATAGAAGCAACGCAAACCTTGTTAGAAAAAGTAAATACAAATAATGAATCACAATCATCAAACATCATAGGTGATTCAGGTCATGTAATTCATTATATTTTAACAATAACTACAGCCCACATTTTCAGCATAGCTCAGAATGTATTTGAAAGTTATGGTAGAAAACATACAAAATAGAGCCACATGATTTGTTCAATTAAACTGAATTATGATGCACTTATGTGCGTTGGATGGATGTCAGATGTCAACCATCAGCCAACCTTACAATGCCATAGAATACATGTATGACTTTTCTACTGAAAGTGGTTTAAACAACATGTAGGTAATAAGTGGACAACGAGAAAGCTATGCTTCTTTTTCTCCTTTTACAGTAAAGCTACATTGCTTCACAGGCTGTCACAACGATATCTCTGAGCTTGGACTGTAACTCGCTGGCTTTGAAACAGAAACAGGAAAATGTATTGTCCCTATTGGTTAATTCCTGTGTTCAATAAAATGTGATTAGATAGATGAAGGGACACAACCGTTTGACATTTGGGCAGTTGAATTTGAAGGAATCATAATGAGGTCTCATATGACCTTTTATGAACATTATTGTATGACAATTACTTCACAAAACAAGTAAAAAGACACTTACATGAACTGTTAAAATATTTCTATTCATATTTTGTCTAAAGTAGTGTAATACTGCAGGAAACCTTGGACTAACTGCTGCTACACAAAATATCATTAGAAACAAGATGTTTTAGGCTTAAACATTTCAACGGCTTATTGGTTTAGAAAATTAGCTTTCTAGGTTGGTGTCCAGGGCTTCCAGTTTACTGCCTTATGTATGATGTACTGTATGCTCACTTAGTGTAATGGAATAGTTTTCTAGAATCCCTATTATAAGCTCACACACATCCATGAATATGCTATGCACAGTGAAATTTCAATACATGAGATGGACATAGTGCATTTTATTACATTTATCCCATCACATTGCTGTTGTTTCTTGATTTTAATTGGTCACTATGTATTTATTCATTTTACACAGCAGGAAATCGATTGAGTGGTTTGATTCAARAGAATATCGTCAAGAGCCTCATTCTGGAGGAACTCATTATCTCCCTGTCTCCTCCTGGCTATTTGTGGGGTGTTGTCGTCGTAACTTCTCCTTCTCCTGAATTTTTTTGACGCTCCTTCTGGGAAGAACTAACCTCCAGTCCTCTATCTACATGTCGACAATGTACTTGGGACTCCAGGACCCACTTCATGTTCCAGGAGTTCAAATCCCAGCACCGGCAAGCTGACACTTCCAGCAGCAAAAGCARGAGACTTAATCCTGAACTGCTCAGTCATGCACAAACCAAACTAAAAAATGAAAAAAAAAATTTTTTTAATTTCTTATCTGTTGTTTCTTGTCTGTTGTTTCTCAGCATCTGTGGTATTTTGTAATTCTTTGTGAAATAAATTATTTGTGTAAATTTCAATTTCTGTTTGTATGTTCATTTATTAAAATTYCTTTATGCATTCATATCCAATGTATCGTGTACATCCATGAATTTCCTGAAGAGAAACCTTTGGCAATTTTTTTTTTCAATAAAAGCATGCATTATAATAAGACTGCACTTTCTGCCAAGGTAACATACACTAGAAGAGCCAAACAATCATCCAATCAGAGAACTCGGGTAACAACAGCTCATGCAAARCAGATGATGCAAACAGAGGCACCAATTTTAGAATAGATCACTTTTCAGTCAGGCAGTGTCTGGCCGTGCCGMCTACTTTGCTGTCACAAACAGTGTCACCTAGCCTGCTGTTAATTAACATCTTATACACATGCACTCACATATGCAATTATAACCAAAATCAAAGTGGATTCATCAAATCAAGGCAGTGTGGCTTTCGAGGATCTCGTCAGTGATGCGTCTGGGAGATGGAGTGACTGCTCCTGACTGTCATACATGAACACAGACAACAGCAATGCACGCATAATGGAATAGTGGCTTGCATAATGACACAGCAGTGAATATGATAATGACCTGTGAATTGCTCAAATAACAGCAGATGCTCCAGCACTGAGATGTTCTAATTATTTCTGTTCCTTCTGTTGTCTATGTTCAAGCACATAACTGACATTTGCAAAATCTCATTACCTGTCCAGGTTGGATTTATTTAAAGAAATAGTTTGAACAAAAATTAAATCGTACTCCCAAGTATAAAGTTTAGGTTTGCAGTTCTATTACAAGTCAACTAACCCCAACAAGCAAGAGAAGCATATACTGTATCATCAGTGGGCTTGTTGGCCACCAAAAACAAAACAGGACACAAAATCTAAATAAATAATAAATCCATAACATGTTTACCTCCCCTGTCTGTCTCTCTACATCTATGTTACTGTCAGTCGTCACGCACACGAGTGTAATAAGTGTGTGTTTCAGGGCTGGGCTGACTGCTCAATGACAGGTTAATACACACTGGTTAACGTGCATCAACATTTTAGAATAATTAAGGCTAAATGCCATGTGCTGAAGAGAGATGGTCAGTAGAAAATGGGGGAAAAAATCAACTTGTTTTGTTGGCCATCAGTGGTTTTAATGAGAAAAAGTGGTCAAATGAACACTAAACTATAAGCTAGACTACATTTTCACTTGCAATTTACTTGTGGAGACAAACTACCCCACTGATAGACGACATGTTACTATTTAACACATTTCAGTATATACACATTTTTTAAAATTGTAATTGTATAACCCCCTCCCCCCAAATACATGCACACACATGCACACACACAAACCAGTCCGGTGTGTTTTGTTCAGGACTTGACCAGTGAATTTCATTCATAGTACACTCCTGCTGGTCACATGTGGTGAAGGTCATGTCCACCATGAGTAATTATTCCCCAGACCACCAGAGGGCATCTGCTTATATTCTATGAATATTCATTCTCTGTTATTCTCATTGTCTTCCTTGATTGTGCACTTTGTTTCCACTTAACGAGTGATATAATTTATGTTTTATATTTCTTGTCATGTTTTAGGGAGTGGGAGAACAATGGAACACTGAGAAAAAAAATCACGAAATCCTTATCTGTGAGGCAGCAAAGATACCGGCGACACTTCCATTTTAATTGTTTAATAAACAGTGAGTTTATGACAACATTTCACCACATTTTATTTAAAAAATATGTGTAGCTTATTGCTGTTCTGACCGAGTAATCTGATTTTCAACTACAGTGGAACCTTGGATTACGAGCATAATTTGTTCAAGAAATGGGCTCATATTCCAAAACACTCGTAAACCAAATCCAATTTTCCCATAAGAAATAATGAAAACTCGAATTATTCGTTCCACAGCCCAAAAAAATAAATGCATAAAAATAATTTAWACAATATATAAAGTAAAAATAAAACAAATTAACCTGCACTTTACCTTTAAAAAAAGTTTAAATAAATCCTGACAGATAAGTGTTTCTGTTTGTCTATGCAGGCGGCGTGTATTTGTGTGTGTGTGTGTGTGTGTGTGTGTGTGTGTGTGTGTGTGTGTGTGAAATTAGCCCCTTCCCATGCCTCATTTTACACAGTAAAACTCCTCCTCCCCCCACCTTGCTTTTTAAGTTTCACAACAAACACACACAACGGAAACACTGTTTTAACAGAAAAAAAAAGAATCACACTCTCTCTAATGACACTCGCGTGAGCGAATACTAACGGAATCACTGCTGTAAAGTAAAAAACAAACAAACAAATGAACCAGCACTTTAACTTTGAAGAGAATCTCGACAGAGCAGAGTTTTCTGTGTAAATCAGAGAGTGTCTGCATGTTCGTGTCTGAAGCCAGGGAGGGGGGTGTAAAGGCGTGTGTGTCTGTGTCAGTGTGTGTGTCGTGCGCACACACATAAGAGACACGTTGAAACAGACCTAGCAGGGGAGACGATTACCCAAAATTCCGCAGCGCAAGAGAGAGAAAAATCATTGGCTCAGTTGTGATGACGTGACGCTCTGTTTCAAAATAAGAGTGCATGCGTGATACATGATACTCGGTACTCATAAACCAATACGAGGTTTTCAAGTCAAAATTTATTAAAAATCTTTGCTTGTCTTGCGGAACACTCGTAAACCATGTTACTCGCAATCCGAGGTCCMACTGAACATTTATCACTCCGCATCCCGAGAGTTCTACAATCACTACCTATTTTAACTGTCAACAAGTGATTGTAAACCCTAGCACCATAGTTTTTCTTTTAATGCTATTTGGGAGTTAACCCAGTATTTGACATAGCTGACATTCTAAAGTGGATACCCTGCTGAAAAAAAAACAGCATAGACCAGCATGTTGGAGCTCCCCGGCTGTTGGTTGGTTGGTGTGTGGTGCACACTGGGCACGCCTGGACGAACTCTTTAATGTCTTTAGTCATTGTGGGCCACCAAAAGGCGTGCTGTATGAATGTTTGGGTGAGCCCCATTCCCAGGTGGCCGGAGAATGGAGTGGAGTGGCCCCATTGGAGGACCTCGCTTCTTAGGGCGTGGGGTATGTAGAGTCGTCCAGGTGGCACACCTGTCGGTTCGGTCTCTGTGGCCTGTGCCTGGCGGACCCTCGTCTCCAAATACCAACAGAGTGGTGCGATGATTTTGGATTGTGGGAGAACAGGCACGGGTCCGCCCGGGGGGCGTCTTCCTCTTGTTGTCGGGAGAGGGCATTGGCTTTGGTGTTTTTCGACCCCGGACGGTAAGACAGATGGAAATTATACTGTTCAAAGAAMAGTGCCCACCACGCCTGTCTTGGATTAAGCTGTTTCAAACTCTGGATAATAATGAAGGCGATGAATGGCTCTCTGGCACCCTGGAGCCTGTGTAACCATTCCTCCAAACCCCACTTTATGGCCAGCAGCTCGTGGTCCCCTACTCCATATCGCTTCTTAGTGGGATCAAATTTTTTGGAGAAGAAGCTACAAGGGTGTAGCTTCTGATCTGGACCTCGCTGAGAGAGAACCACCCCGGCGGCCACATCCGAAGCGTCCACCTCCACAATGAACGGTTTGGTGATGTCGGGATGTAGGAGAATCGGAGCAGTGGTGAATCGGTGGCAGAGTTCATGAAATGCAGAGATGGCAGCAGAGTTAATGTGAAAGTGATGAAAAGATGGTCGGGTCAAGGCAGTTAAGGGGTGCTGCAACTGTACTGTAGTCCCGGATAAAGCGACGATAGAAATTCGCAAACCCGAGAAACCTTTGAAGTTGCTTAAGTGTCTTGGGTAGGGGCCAATGACGCACAACTTCTAGCTTCTGCGGGGCCATGGCCACACCCTGGGGCGAGATGACAAAACCCAGGAACGTGGTGGAGCGCTTGTGAAAAGCGCACTTCTCCAACTTAAGGTACAATTGATGGGCGAGCAATCTCTTAAGTACCGCTCTGACATGCTGGATGTGTTCATTGAYGGAGCGGGAGTAGATGAGAATATCGTCCAGGTAGACGAAGACCCATCTACCTAGCATGTCTTTCAGGACGTCGTTAATGAACTGTTGAAAAACTGCAGGTGCGTTGCAAAGTCCAAATGGAATGACCAGGCTCTCATAATGTCCAGTAGGTGTGATGAAGGCCTTCTTCCACTCATCACCCTCTCTGATGCGCACCAAGTTGTAGGTGCTCCGGAGGTCCAAATTTGTGAAAATGGTGGCACCAGAGAGGGCGTCCAGGGCAGAGTTGGTAAGATGCAGTGGATGACGATTCTTGACTGTGATGTTGTTAAGTTCCCGATAGTCGACACAGGGGCGTAAATCACCATCCCCCTTCTTCACAAAGAAGAACCCCGCAGCGGCAGGCGAAGAAGAGGGCCGGATGGTACCTTGGCGGGGGGCGTTGGAGACATATTCCTCCATCACCTGGTGATCGGGGTGTGGAGTGAGAGAAAGATGGCRTGAAGGGCGGCAGGGTCCGGGGGGCTGGCCTCGGACGGGAGAGGAAGCGCTGGTCAATCCGGAGGACGAGTTGGATTAGTCCCTCCAGCGTAGTCAGAAGCTCCTGTCCGGCGAGTGCATCCTTAATACGTGAAGCCAGTCCCTCGTAGTAGGCCGTCCGGAGGGCGGCGTCTCCCCAGGTGGTCTGTGYGGCGAGAGTGCGGAAATCTGCTGTGTATCGGCTCACGGACGACCCTCCCTGTCGCAGATGATACAATTTCATGTCGGTCTCCACTTCAGCAGCAGGATGTTCGAATGTGAGCTTTAGTTGATGGGTGAATTCTCCATATGAATAAGCTATATCTGAATCTGATCGGAAAACCGCCGTGGCCCACTCAGCTGCCTGCCCGGATAGCAATGAGTCTGTGGAGTATCTGGTGGAATTGAACTCAAACACAAGATCCAACGCGGGTAGAAAAACACTGCATTTCCCATCTGTGCCATCCCACTTATCCGGTAGAGCTATAAACACATCAGAAGGGGGGGGCGTGGGCGTGACAACAGCCGACTGAGCAGCCACCCCGTGGAGGGTTGCGTTCTCCTGCCGTAGAAGGTCCTTTTGGAGAGATGTGACTTCACCACATAGCTTATTGATCAGTTCGGCATGCTGGTCAACCACATCACAGAGGCGAGCAAAATCTGCTGGGTTTACTGCTTTTGGCTCAGTCATTCTGTCACAAGC
>QMIH01001516.1:38106-73421 GCA_003987875.1 Clarias batrachus | reverse complement strand
AAAAAAATAATGTTTTTGGCGTTTACAACGTGTGCATGGGTGCTGCACTGAGTATCAGTCTCCTACATTCTCTTCACATTCTTTGAAGGCATAAAGCAGACACTATAGCCTACATGTAAGTGTTGGACTTCATGTGAATAATCTTTTAAAATGTCATGAAAAATGCTAAATTTGCATCTAAAACTTGAATGTCAAAGTATTATAAAACTAATCAGATTTACCTCAAAATTACAAAGAAAAACATTACATTTAATTAATTACATTACATCATATTTAATTACAATGTATTATTGTAATTTTACATAAAGTTGTACGTAATTTGCAAAAACAGAAAAAAAAACAGTAAAAATAGTATGGTATTTTTACTGTTAAAAAATGTGAAAAAAAATTTTTTTCAGTATTGAAATAATACTTAAAAAAACAGTCGACTTAATAATTTACAAATAATGTCTGTARTTTTACAGAGATATGTATGTAGYTTTTAAAAAAAGGAAAAGTACTATAAATTTTTTAAGTTATTTTCTGTAAAATTAGGACTTTTTTACAGTGTGTGCTTCATCAAATATTATGTTAAACTTGTGTTAGGCAACTAGGAGGTGTTATACTGTAAGTGGTGATTTTGAAAAAAAAAAAAAAACTGTAATCTTAGGTTAGCTTTGTGACACTAAAGACTAAACATTTACCTCAAACTCCACTTTGTTTAAAATACTGTTGTTGAGTGTATGACATGAGAGAGCAGCCTTAACAGTCATTCATTTTCTTGTTTAATCCTTTACCATATGTTTAAAGTTGCAGACATTAGAGATGCTTTCTAATGTCATGTGTAGTGTTGCCATCTACCACATTTTTGTGAACTGGTCCATGAAGCGTTGGACTGCATTTTAGGTTGTAATGCTCAGGACAGTAGTCTAAATCGACAAGCTTCATGTTGCATACCTAATGGAAAAATGGAGGATGAACTGAAATGGACTCTTACAAATGGGTTCTTTTCTTTTACCCTGCGGCAGAGGAGAAAATGCTTTCACATTCCAGCCTGATCTTTCAGAAGAGAAGAACCCTCAAGTGATTCGACATGGCAGTATGAGTCAGAGATAAGAGTGGCCTTAGCCTGTAGTCATGTGATAAAAGAACCGTGAGTAGAAATTGGATGGGATGGTTAGGAGGTTCTTACTCTACTTTTTGTCAGATGAGAAAAAAAAAAAGATTTTGAATCTGTACACTAATATTTCCAAAAGGACCTAGGGATCTAGTCAGTAATCAGCCAAGTTTGGGCATTCACTCATCCTGTGATATGGGCTGTTCATTGTAGACCTCAAGAAATTAAAAATAATATTATAATGTGAATTGGATCTTATGAAACGAGTAAAAACTTTACATGTAAAAGATCAGAAAGTGTATTAGTAGGGTGATGGACCACTACAAGCCTCCAGAACAATTTTAATACAACCTGGCGTTGTTTTACAAGTGTGTGGAACAGAGATGTAACTCATTATGAGGGCATTAAAGAGAATGAAGGAATAATGTGTTCTGAGCAGATAGAAATACATACATGAATAAGGGAGACCATCTTTTTGTTTTTTACCTCATAATCTGTCGTTGGCAATCTGGTCCAAAGTTTACAAAAGAAATATGATTTTATTCATATAGGGTTGGGTACCGAAACCTGGTGCCAATATTGCACTGGTTCCTATATAACCAGTATGTACTAGAACTGAACAGATTTTGGTGCTTCAGTATCACTTTAATGCCTGAGTGATCGATTGAAATATTTGTCCCTTTGTGAAATACAGTAGGAGTAAGAAGCATCATCACCCTCACCGCATGTGAAAAATAATTTCAAGACTAAGAAAATGCATGTAAATACAAGTTGGACAGCTCTAATAATACAAATACAACCAATCTTTGAAGTAACGCAAGTGTGTATTATTTCCACATTTCGGAAACCAGTTCTGAAAGGCATTCAGTAAACTCATTGAATCCTCCCCCTATCTGTCTGCAGGGATCGACCCACAGTCCAATGGTCAGAACGAAAGGAAGAACCAGTCCCTCAAGATCACCCTGAGATGCATGGCCTCCCGGGATGTCACTTCCTGGACATTGTAGGAAGACCTGACTACTAGCCAGAAAGATGCTGCTACGAGCTAGCAAAGCTTACAAGAAACAAGCAGATCGTAGGCGTTCTCAGGCTCCAAAGTATAGGGTGTGTGAGAGAGTCATGTTCTCCGCCAGAAATATGCTTCTAAACCCATCTCCCGCAAAACTGGCTCCCCTATACATAGGTCCATTCACAATCACCAAGATAGTCAACCCCTGCTTCTTGAAGCTTTTGCTGCACTCAACTCAACTCAACTCTACAAAATTGTCTGGCATTTTTTTCCCACGCTGTCACATTCTCACCGCGTGTTCTTGTTTGGCGGTCATGTGTTTTCCCAAACCCCCGTTTCCGCCTCGTCCGCACATCCGTCTTGCATTCTGCGCAGGTCACTCCCAGCATTTAAGCATGTGCTGGGTGCTGCTTCATTGCCAGATTATTGCTTGCATTCTCCTCCCATTCTCTCACGTTTGTTTTTACGATTGTCATGTTGCCAGGTTTGATTGGTTTTATTTTGGTTTCTCGCTTTGGCCATACGATTCGGATTTGCTGCCTTGTTCTTTGATTTTTTTTGGTTTTTGATCTCATGCCCCCACATTTGACTACAGCTTTAGTTTTACGTTTTTGTATTTGTCGCCTAGCCCTTTGATTTCTTGGTTATTGATCTTACGCGTCCCTTTTTGACTACAGCTTTTGTTTTATGATTTGGCTTCATCACTTCGCTGATTAATTTCCCGGTTTGGATCCTCACTTCCTCTTTAACCATGCTCTCTGCAAATTTTTTGACCCCCGGGATCTTCAGCACTTGGATTCTTCACGTTCAACACAGCCCTGTGACAGATTTTTTGTTTTCAAATACAGTACAGGTAAAAAGATGACATAGTTGAACAATGCAGAAGGCATGCAGAGTCTAGAATATGTAGACTTTTTAGAACTTTTTTGAAAGCTTTGAAATATCCACCCTGTATGGTTTTTCTGTCATACTATGTCTTCAAAAAATGCTAAAATATATCCGTAGATATTTTTTCTGTTTCTAAATGTATCCAATGATTTCATTTGCTAACTGTCATTATCTAAAACAAAAACAAATATTTGATAGATAAAAGCTCCTGGCAACAAGAATATAATTAACATGTAGAGTTATTACAGATATTACTACCGAACACTCTGAAAGAAATGCCTAATGTTTGCATCAAATTGATAAGAAATCACAATCCTCTTACATTCATACATGCAAAGCCTGCCATGACAGCCTGTCAGGGGCCGAAACGAAGGCAGCAGGGTGTAAGGCGTTATTTGGTAAAAGCATTTCCTCACAGCATGGCATCGGCCCTAAGCTCAATCTGTCTGCCAGCCCCAGATTGATATGTCTATGAGGCAAAGCCGGTCTGTGACAACTCCTCCCAGAGGTGGGACCCACTCAGCTATTTGAGTTTTATTTATTTTTACTCAGTTCTTATGTTAAGGGAGTGGACTTGTCATGGGCCACACTTTTATAATCCGAATCACCTTTATTCCTACATGATAGCAAGGTTGTGTTCAGACAGGTTGGTGTAATGTAGTACATGTAGTATTTACACTAAGAAGCACTATTGGGTCCTTGTCAAGACTCTTCAACTGCTCTGCTCTGTATGTAAATAAGGGATCTGGCCTTACTGATAAGTTGCTCCGGATGAAATTGTAATAGAAATATATACAGAACAGTATGATTTAGACTTACTTTTATATGAGCACCCGTACACCTGCTCATTTGACCAATCTGCCAATCATTTGTGCAGTGGCACAGTGCATAAAATTATGAAGACACAGTTCAGCAGTTTCAATGAATGTTCACATTAAACATCAGAATAGCAAAAAAAAAAAAAAGGTCTTCTCTGTGACTTTGATCTATGATGCAATTTGTGCCAGAAGGACAGGACTTGGTGAGGTGAATGTTTCATTCTTTACCTTTCCAGTTTGGATGAGGCTTTGCCTATTATTCCCTTCTTATTGCATATAGTTTCCCATTCTTGCCTGAAAACCTCAAACCAGCCCTTCTGGTACCAACAACCATGCCATGGTTAAAGTCACAGAAATTACATTATGTTCTTTCTGAAATATGAAGTGAGCATTAACTAAACTAGAAACTGTATCTGCATGATGTTGTGCATTGTGCTGTTGCCACATGATTGACACATTAACTATCTAAATGAGTAGGTGTATAAGTAGTCCTATTGAAGTGTATGGAGAGTGTATATTCTGGATAAGATCTGAAAGGCTGAAGGCACTAGATAAATAGCTTATAGTTCTCCAGATGGCTCAGTCAGAAGTTTATAGGCTCCCCGATGGAAGGAGTAGGAGATTGTAGGCCGCAGAATGAGAGGAGCTGAAACCTGTAGACCTTAGCTATACAGCCTACTCATTTTGGGTTGTGGACCTCAAGAGAAAGACTAGGAAGTAGGATAAGTGATTATATATTCAAGGATAGCTTATAAGTAAAACATCTAAGTTTTTGGTGGTGCTGTTTTTCTACAGTGCTCCATAAAAAACTGAGTAACTTGGAGGCTTGGAGATGCTTTGTAAAGTGATAAATATATGGATGGATGGATGGATACTTTATTGATTCCAAAGGTAATTCCAAAATGTGGCAAAAAGGCAACTATGAAGACCAAGCCAAAAGTAAATTTATCTTAAAATTGTATAGGTGATATAAAGTTTTTTTTTTCTATTATTAGAACCTTCTTAATGTTGAATATTCATGCAATTGCTTAGAGACTCTGAAAAGACAATATCACACACCAGGTAAACTTGTGTCAAAAGTGGCAAGCAAATCAAAATGCAATTCAGTTTTGATTCATTCATGGCCTATGAGTCATTTTCCTACAGGCAAAATACCCCATACAAAATAAACAAATCAAAGGGGCACATCCACTTCTTGTATAATATATTCGTCTCTGAGGGAAGCTGAGCATGATGGAAATACAGGGGAAGTGCGAGTGGGCTTTGCTAAAAGCCAAAGGAATAAATCAATGGCTGTAATGAGGAGGCTGTAATGAACTCGGAGCTCACCCATCCAGCCTCAGCTTCAGCCCACTCTGACTAATGGATGTGGGGTCATTCGCTTCACAAACTTGGTGCCATGAACTGGGTTTCTGCCTGAAAGCATCATATTTCCCCAATAACACAAAGTGATTACTTCAGTGTCAAATAACAGAACTGCAAATAGCAAATAAAATAAAACTAATAATCAATTTGTAAAAATCATATGTTTCTTTCTTTGTATCTAACCATAAACATTTCCCATATCTTCATAGTACATCTTGCTTTTAGGAATGCCTTAATTTTCTTTTATAGCTTAAGCTATTTGAAAGATTTGCTTTGGCAGTTTCAGGACATAATGTTAAAACACTGATTTTTTTTTTTTACATTTTATAAAAATTTTAATTTAGATCAGACAGCGCTAGGGTGTGAAATGATCACTAAACATGCAAATGATCACCCTTTCATAACTCCTACTTTTTCCCCATAATCTCTTAAAACAAAGTAAATTATACCATGCCTAAAATCATCACACACTTCCATGCCTCTCTCTCTCTCTCTCTCTCTCTCTCTCTCTGACTTGTCATCATCATGAAGAGACATTATTGCATTGTTTCATAATGATGCTCTACAGTGGGTTGTCATTATAGCAGTCCCATGGAGGTTCCCAACATCCTTTCAGCAATCTCAATACCCAGTGGATCCGTTGATAATGAACGCAGCATCAGCACACCAAAAGTTTGCCCTGGTTTCTGCCAGGATACCTGAGAGCACCAATAACAAACAGTGTGAAAACAGCAGCTTATGTCAGGCATGTGGTGGAAACAGGCCGATCCCAGTGGTATCAAGTCATTGCATCATGCTTGAGAAACTGCTGGAGCTTAGTTTAGCTGTTACATGGCAAACTTAAAATATCTCAGATAGTTTATGTATTAGAAATCCATCCCCTTTAAATTTCCCTTTTAAAATTGCATTGAATTTAATTCCTTAACTGAATAAGTAGCTCTATACATTTAAATATTAATGAGCCTATAATTTTGTATTTCGATGTCTATTACCTGATTTGTTTCATGTTGAAAGTTTGAATTATTGTGTGAATTGCTTTGTTAATATAATTAATTATGGTAATATTTCTGAAGAAGGTTTGTGGTTGAAGCCCTGATTTTAATACTCAAGGTAATAAAAAAATTAAAAAAAAAACACCAGAGTTTCAGATCACACACAAATAAAATCACACTGTCAGGCATTGGTAGAGGAAAGGATGCGAATACAGACACATTCTTTATTAAACAACAAGAAAGAAAACAACCATGAACTGAATATAAACGGAAACAGGGCTATGAGCCAAAAGTGAGCATTAGCATTAGTGTAGCTTGAAAAAAAAAACACGAATCAGTCATGCACATAATTAAACAGAAATAAAAAGAGACAGGGATATGAAGACAAAGCAGGAAGTGAACATGAAAACTAAATAGTGACCTATGAATTAGGAACAAGGATATAGTGGTATAGACAATGAGATGGTGAGACAGTGAGATGAGATGAGATGAGATGAGATGAGATGAGATGAATTAGGAACAGAGAACTCTGTGACACGATGTCAAAATAAAAGTCCTACACAATCCAGTCAATGAAATGGAAGAAGGACACTTGACATATCTGCCCTATTTGGTCCAAGACAGTCACTCCACTGTCCTAATTTTACTGTCCTAACTCCAACGCTGTGACAGGAAGGCTTTCTACAGGGGTTGTGACATAGCTTGTTTGGGGTGCAGTAGCAGGACTTGGAGGACCTGTAATGGGTTTAGCTTTGGAGCTGGGTAGGAGCTTTGCATGTGGCCTCTACCTGAGTTTGCATGAGCACTGGTTTGATGCTAAGGCCACTGGAACTTGGTGTGGGTGACAAGTTGACACCTGACATGCTGGTTTGTGACAGTGTGGCGCTGGGCCTTGGCATCCCTGACCTTTCTAAGGCTAGAACTAGCATTTGGGACATGAGTAGCCGTGGCACTGTCTTTCAGAAAGAGCCTGACAGGAAAGGCTGCCTTTTGATTAGGGTTTGGCCACAGCATTATGTCCTCAAAGCTGGGTGGTGGAACCAGGATAACATCATCAAGGTAAGAACCCAAATACCCAGAACCCAAATAGCTAAAATTGAAAATGCCATTGTTAAAACACCAGTGATCTGGACACACTGCTGGAAGCAAAATTGTGGCTGGGGTTTGTGCAAATATGAACTGTCAGGTGTTTGTTGTGGTACATTACAGTCGAGCCTTTCTGTCTGCCTCACCTTGAACATATAAGTACTCTATTTGCAATCGTATTAAATCAGGGCCTATGAGAATATGGAATTCAAAGCATTTCATTTGAATGACTTTACAATAAATATTAAATACATTTCATATTCACTAAAATATTAGATTCATTTGGATAGCATTGGAAGAGTTACAGTCCTCTTACAAGTCTATGTCTATAATGTGCTACATACTTATCAGCTTCAAGAGGACATGTTCTCACTTACAGATGTCTTCACTAATTGAAGAGGACATAGGACTGTTAATGTAACTGACCCAGCTCTCATACACGGAAGCTACAGCCAAGACCTAGTGACAAGCTAAATAAAGATGTAATCACGATGGCCAGCCCTCTCCTTCTGGCTATCTCTGTGCTCCCATCTATCAACTAACCTCCAATAAACCAAAATTAGCTGGAAATCAGCTCACCTCATAAAAACAGCCCAGCATTTAGTCCAACACAAACTATTACAACTTTACACTTATTACACATACACTTATTACAACTTTAAACTTACTTAGTTATATAAAAAAAAAACAGAGGCAAAAATAATTTCTTTCAACATGCTCGCATATAATCTGACACATAAAACACAGATACTTTGCCTTTTAAAAGCAGGGAGGCAGATACTGAGAAGCATCGCTAGCTGTCACCACAATTTAGAAGGGTCAAATCTCACAATGGCAGAGGTAATAACATATGCAGGTTATAAAACAACAGCACTGATATTTCATGCTGACAGGGACGTAATCTTCCTGATTGATTTTGTAAGTTTTGGGCTACAAATTTTCACTGGACATGGCAGATGAGTCAGGCTTGTGTCTACCATGCTATACGTGTGAGGCGGGATCATAAATCTGAGCACACTCATGCTACCCAGACAAGACTAGACAGACCAATTCGGAGAAAAAAGACATGCGGATATGCTTCTGATTTCTGAATGATTTTTTTTTTGTATTTGTTATTATGGTTGTGACTGGACAATTATTTCTTGACAGTCGCCTTACGCTAAATCATGCTGAGGATAAGACCAGTACTTCATTTTCATTAAAGCAAGCCTCACAATAAACACTCTCTCTACTAGTTGAGATGATCTTGCATAAAAGCATGACATGTAAAAGATGGATTTTTATTTTTATTTTTAGTGAAGCTGTAAATTACCTATTTTGCAACATCACAGACTCTTATTGTTTATGATGCAATAACTCTAACCCAGATTTCCTCCTGCAAAAATACTGCATTGATAAACTTTGAGCATTTTGGCCATTATTTTCTAACTTTGAGCATTTTTTTTTATTAAAAGATAAAAAATAAATACTCTCGAAGCTTAGTGACTGTTATTTGAAAATAATAATAAAAACATTGTTCTTATATTGCACTTAATATTCAGGTACAACTTGCTCCTGTGCAGTAACGCTACAGATGGTCACTTATTGCTGGTCAACTGATGTTTTATTCACAAGTTCATCTGTTGTATTTCCACAGGAGCACTTAGTTATAAGTGCAACCAAAACTACAAAAATGTTCCATTACCAGTTCTATGATGCTTTGCCAGCGCCTTGTGAAATCCGCTTTGTCCATGATGTTCAGGCCATGTTCGTGTGTGAGCAAGCAAAGCTGGTGTCAGGAGACATGTAGCAAGCACACAGATGGTGGTGGGGAAGTTGGCATGCAGCACAACGCCCACTGGCATCAAACTGCTCAGAAAAGTGTCGTTAACCCTGCAGTCCCTGAACTGATCCATGTCGCGTATGGATTGTCACATTACATTAAAACCTTATTTCACACCCTTAGAATATCCAATCTTCCTAGTAAAGAGGAGAAAGAGTAACTGAGCCTGCTTCCTTTGACAACAGTGGGAAGATAGAGAAATGGAAAGTAAATACATTCAAACTAAGTGTAAATGTGTTTAAATTTGCACCTGAAAAATATGAACACAACAAATCAGTTAAAAAAATCATACTCTAAACAATCTTGTGGGGTATTCTGTAGCTATAAACATTTATATATAATCTGCCACTCAGATGATAAATAAGCATATTTATTAATGTACTAATGTAAATGTATATTACATATATCTCACAACTGAAAAAAAATGTTAGTTGTACTAGTTTGTTATTTGCTTTGCTGATTATGCATTGGTTTGAAAAAAAAAAAAAAAAAAAGGCACTGTGTTAGTATGTAATAGGCATACCCAGGAATACCAACAATTTGCTCTCCAAAGCAGACATGTTCTTCTATATCTTGTTTCTATGACAAATTTATGGATTATAAATTGTACATTGAGAAATACCACTTCTGATAACACTCATCAGAATTTTAAATAGAACTTGCCGCCACACTAGTGGAAAATATTATTGGGTAATTATTATGTAATTGCTTGGCTTGGAATGTTGCATTTTTCTGGCTAGGTCTAAAAGTCACAAGTGGATTTTAAAAACTGGAAAAGATTCCCCAAATTATTAAGAAAAATAAAAGGTGTTGATCAGTAAATCAGCCACTTGGATGGTAGTTCTTGGTGCAGGGCAAATGACAGTTTTTTTAATGCATTTATTATGTTTTGTGTTATGTTTAGWTTTTCTTGTACAAGACTGGTCTAATTGCGGTCTAACTAACCCGGAGAAAACATGCTTTGTGAGCTATGCACTACACATGCCCTTTATTGGTGAATTTAAGGTCACTTTCACATTAAGCATCATGCCCAGGGACGATTGCTCTCCCCACTCCCCCAAAAGCTAGCGTTCACAATATTATTTTTCTAAAAACTCGAGTACACTTGCGTGTTTACACCCTCCAGTACAGCAGATGGCAGTTTGCACCTACTTGGTTTGCGAGCTGCCATTAAACACAAAGAGATGAAGAGAAGTCAATATTCGCGCTATGGCTGATATTATTGATATTTCAGGAAAAATGTCAAGCGTAACGTTCTCACATGCCTTGCTACTTTAACAGTTACGTCTGCGTAGCTCACAAGCGTGTAATGCTTGTGTTTTCATGCCTCAAAATGAACCTGACATTGGGGTCAAGTTTTCTCTGAAACTATCCCATGTCCCTAATGTGAAAACATCCTAAATTTCCTTAAAATAAAGGCTGGTGAGGGGAATGACTATTTATAAGTGTAATGATGTAATATTAACATTGTTTCATTACATGCAACTGCAAAATCTAGTTTACTTAAAAATATTAAAAGTATTGCAGCATTTTTGTATAATTGGAACAACAAAACACTTTCACTTCCATACTGTATGTCAAACTCTTATCTCGAAATCCCTTTTGAGCTAGACAGTGAAAAAATGAAAAATGGGAGTTGCATTAGCAGGCAGCACTGAATACAATTGACAGTTAACCATATTCTTCTTATGATTATCATGATATTATTATTATTATTATTATTATTATTATTATTATTATTATACATACATGGAAATGTGTATGTTGTAGATATGAAATATGGTGTTGTAATCTTGTTCAAAATGAGTCACTTCTGCTCTAGTTCCAGGTTAAGCATGCATGGTGTCTACATCTCTCTTTTATGATGAACTTCTTCTGGGCTATTTCTCTGTGTTTAAATAGCTGTTGTTTTTATTAAGCATTCTATTTCTTTTTTCCTTACTACCTAGCTCTACTGATACCAGTTTCTATACATTCTTGTTTTTTTTTCTTCTAATTGTCTTTTTTTTATTTTGGTAGATTTCACACTTCTCCTGAAAACCTTTTTCACCAGTTTGCACCTGGGATTGATTCTGGACTCATGAAAATAAAGGGTGTCATTATCACAAGTTTGTTTTCACACCATGTAGACTATTAAGAGACAGGCATTTCGTGTGATTTACTAAATTCGTGCATATTCATCTCTCACATGTAAATTGTCAGTAGATGCCTGTAATAAAACAGGATTTTTTTTTTTTTGCCAAGATGTTTTACAAGCCAAGTCACTACCCATGAACATCTTACTGATGTTTATTAATCAAAATGACAAGATGTGACTGCGCATTTCTGAGCTTGACTTTGGACAGGAGCTTTTTCAACAAAGGAATTTTAACAAGAAGATAAATTTATGTTTATTTCTCAAAATTGGCAGCTTCCACTAGTGTTTTGACTGCATGACTATTTAATTTTTTTTGACATTTTAGGTAATGTCTCATTAGTTGCTACATTTAATGAAATAAGCTCTGTAGATCAAGCAGTGTTAGCCAATGCAGGTTAAGACATTTAACTAGCCGTTTTTGCCAGTTAAACAGGAACATTAAGGTGTTTTAATTATTTATTTAACACTGTTGTTGAGGTTATTTTAGATTTTAATGTGAATTTACTGTACATTGTTTTTTATTCATCATAAATATTACAACCATATAATATACAAATGTGCAGTGAAATGCTCAATATGATTGTAATTGAACAGAAAAAAATAAATACATTTTTAATATAAAAACACATTAATTTAAACAATTAAATTTACATTAAAGTACAATATAAATGAGGAATCAAAAAGAACTAAACAAATAAAACAAGAATAAAATGTACAGCATTTATCCATAATTGGGTTAAACTTTATAAAATATGAGCAATGTACAGTAGGGGTGTGTGCGTGTTTGTGTGTGTGGGGGGGGTGTGAACAGACTAATAGATTGGTCCAAGTTTTTATCTGTGTTCAGGACCTGAATGGGCTGCAGAAAAAAGCTACTCCTCATTCTCTATGTATTGGCCTTAAGGGAGTGGAAAAGCTTCCCTGACTGCAGTAGAGAAAAAAGTCTATTGCTGGGGTTACTGAGGTCCTTCACTATCTTCCTGGCCTTGGTCCAGCATCTCTTGAGTAGAAAGAGTGCAGGTCAACGAGCTCTCTGTGTAGATATGTGCTCAGCTGATTTGACCACCCTCTGGAGAGCCAGTCTGGCCTGGTTGGTGCTGTTCCCAAACCAGGGAAAGTGATGCTCTAGATGGTGTAGGTGTAAAAGGTTCTATTTACTTTAATTCTCCATCCAGTTAAAGTCATTCAAATGTCTAAAGTAAATTGCTGGTGGGCTGTCTTCACCTTGGTGTCGATGAGCCATGACTATGATAATATGTCCATGAAGTGACAAGACATTCCATCTCCACTGGGATCCCATTGAACAAAGGGGYTGGCAGCTTCTGTCCTGCACCCTGCTAAAATCCAGTATCAAGCCCTTGATGTTAAAGAGGATTTGTTCTCCTGGCACCAATTCCTGTTTTTTTTTTTTTATCTCCTGAAGGTAGACTGTCAGAGATCAGGCCCAACAAGACCAGTGTCGTCAACAAACTTGATGATGATGGTAGACTTGGTATTGACCATGCATAGGTGTATGCATGGGTAGATCGTGAGAATAGGACAAAACCCTGGGGGTCTCCAGTGCTGAGGGGAAGGGAGGACGAAACATGTCTGCCTCTCCATAGTGTTTATGGTCTGAAAGTCACGAAATTGAAGATCGCTGATGGATTTATCCACCACTGTCTTCTAGTTGGCAAATATTCTGATGGTGGATTTTTAGATGGTATTGTCCATTAGTTTTTCAATGAATCCCACAACCACTTCCATAAGCAGATTGATGTTAACAGAGCTAAGCTGGAAAACAATTGAAACAGCGAGTGGTCCATCCAGAAGGAGACTCTCTGAACTGTAGCTTCCTGTTTCAGTTTTTGTTTGTACTGTATATAGGCATGAGGAAGATGGTGGCATGGTCAGATTTTCTAAACAGGATATGAAACCTTTAGCCACTTGTAGGCTACAACATGTATCTTGTAGCCATCTTTAAACAAAGTATAAATAGTTTGAATTGAGGTTGTTGAATTCCTCAAAATAATGAGCACAGCATTCTGGTGATAAGTCTGGTTTTGAATGAGAGCCTCGTAGCGTTCTCATAAAGCAGTGTCCATGTCTGCAGGAAGTGGAATGTGAACAGAGTTGACCATGATCAATGTAAATTTCAATGGAAGGTAGAAAGGGTGACATTTGACGGTCAGGAGTTCCAGATTGGGTGTGCAGGAGCATGTGAGAGGTTACAATGCCTGCGCTGTCACACCAGCTGCTGTTTACCTTCAGACACACCTTGCCTCCCCTTGACTTTCCCAACTCTGTTCTGTCTATGGATTGGTCCCGTATCACTGGGTTCAGTCATGTCTTGGTAAAGCAGAGGAGTTTGCAGTTCCTAATGTCCCTCTGCAACTTAACCCTGACCAGAAGACTGGTGAGACAGTGAACATTGGCTATCAGGATGCTAGGCAACATTGTATGGTATGCATGAGCCCACAACCTGTTTATGATGGCAGCCTATTTTTATTTATTTTATGTAATTTTTTTTTTTTTTATCAAGGAATAAAACCCTGTCTTTGTATTTAGTTTTATCATAATCTTTTCTAAAAAAAAATGGCTTATGGCATCTCACATGTGACTGACTGTACAGCACAGCTGAACTCTTCACAGAAAATATATTATATGTCTTTTGCTTTGTTAAATCTGCTCACAGAGATCTGACATTTATACTCTGATACTGAACACAGTACTTTTGTTTATTGTAAATAAATGCACTGCATGTTAGTCCTGCTGCCTTAGGCATGCAGCATTCATGTTCATTCTCTGAAGAGGCACATCAACACAAAAAAGTGATGGTGACAGTCGTTATGTCTTCCTACTTTGTGATCAACGTGTACTGTGAATGTTCACATGCACACACTTACATCCTGCCATACACACACACACACACACACACACACACACACACACACACACACACACACACACACACACACACACACACACACACAGGGAGGGAGGGAGGGAGAGAGAGAGAGAGAGAAAACACTGAGGCCTTGTCAAGATGCTGTCAGTTTCTGAGGACAGACTCACGAAGCACCATCTGCAGCTCCCCTCCTGTTTGACTCTCTCCAAGGAGGAAGAGACAAAACGCCTACAGACAGCCACTAAGCACAAACACATTCTGAGCAATTGGAGGAAAACCACTAACAACAAACAATGGTAGGGAATTCGTAAACATCTGCATTTTGTACCTACATTGTATTTTAATGTGGTTTTATGTCTTTTAAAACGATTTAAAGCAAGTCCCTGGCAATCCGGTTTTAAAATGCATCTTAAAATCACATTGTGATCCAATAACTGAAACCACATTCAAAGTTGTTCTGAGACACAAATTCACATTACTGTATGTTTCCCAGACAGCAACAAAGGACCACTTAGCTGACTGTAACTTTGCCTTAGTCTTAGACGCGTCAAATCTTCTCTAAAAAGGGCTAGTGCAGGACACAAACAGAGACAAACAGATGGAGTGAGAATCAGTGAAAGAGACAAAGAGAGTGGGAGACATAAAAATCGAGAAAGAGACACAGATAGATAGTGTCTGGGACATATAGAGTAAGTGGAAAATTTGTTTAACTATTTAAAATGCCTTTAATGCATTTAAGGTGATATACAGTATGAGCCTTAATGACATGCAACTTCATGTTTGTAATATAACCATATACATACATACATACAAATATCTGTATTGTCCTAATTAAGTCAAATATATACTTTTTTTTCCAAAGGAAAATAAAATATTTTACAAGTCCAGTATGGGCTTCTCTCTCAATACAGCCTGATATTGTATTAGTACATTGTGGCTTTTCGGACTTGATTGTGTGCCTTCTGGATGCTGAGTGTTCAGCTGTACAGGTTTAGGTTCTGCATTTTCTGATTCTTGTTTGTGGTCTTTTGGTGACACCTCTTGTATTACCTTTAGCTATATTGTAGACTGTATTTTGGCTGTTCTTTTACAGCACTGTTTTTGATTATTTTGTTGTGGACTGTATTAAACGGAGACGTCTACTCATCAGCAACTGTATTGGCGACTTTAATCCATCAGCAGGAGAATTTTGGTAAGGGTAAATCCCTTGTGCATTTACTTTGTCCGTAAGATCTTTGCCATTTTTATCAGTCTTTTCAGCTAACCTGTTGGATACAGCAGGCTGCTTGTGATGTGCTCAAAGTACCATATATGAGAAAAAGCTCTGAACTCCGGTGAACAATAGCAAGATCCATTGTCACTGATTACAAGTGGGGTTATTCCAAACTTGGCAAATGTAGCCTTTAGCTTTTGAATGACTGTTGCGATTGAAAGTTTTATGACTTTTCCTACCTCAAAATATTGACTGTAGTAGTCAACTGCGACTATATATTCAATGTTGACCCACATGAATAAGTCTATGGCTTTCCCCTGCCAAGATCATTTGGGGACATGGTGTAGGATTACTGGTTCTTTTGGGGTTGGGTTGCAGCGCTCAAGGCAGATGCTGCAGGATCCTATTAGTCTCTCTATTTGTTTTCCAATCCCAGGACAAAACAACACATCCCTTGCTCTGCACTTTTATATCCTGTATGTATGCATGTACAAATTTCAGCTCTTAATGAGTATGCCACAATGGTTTTTTAAGCAAGATGCCATTTGCCTCAGAAATCTCATCTTTATGATTCCAGTATTCTGACAGCAGATGGACATTTTTCCTTGACTGAGGCCAAACCAATAAAATGATCTGTCTTAATGCCGAGAGCTGTTCATCTTAAGCTGTTGCAGTTTTGTTTTCTGCCATTTTTCCATCACTCACCAGAGCATTGCTAATCACTGTGTGGACCTGTAATTCCATGCCTTCACTCAGTGCTTGGTCATAACATTGAATTGGCTTCATAAAAAGAGTGTCTGGAACTGGAGTATGTTTTCCTGGCAAATGTGTAATGATGATGTCATGTATTTGCAACTGCAGTATCATGTGCTGTTGTCATCCATACTGTACATGTACTGGTGAAACCTTTTGCAGCATGTTTTCGGTTTGGGCATAGGGATTTTCAGGCTCTTTTAACACCTTGGATGCATATGCAATCAATGTTCCTTCCTGGAGTAACACTGCTTTTAAGCCACATTTGCAGGCATAGACTTGCAATATCCTCATTTGGTGTCTAATACACTGACGTACAGAGGCGGAAAGAGAAATTTTGTAATCAAGCAAAAGTACTGGTACTTCAGTGAAATTTTATTAAAGTACAAGTAAAGTTGCCATTATAAAAATCTACTCAAGTAAAAGTAAAAAGTAACTCATAAAAAATTTACTCAGTAAGTTAATGAGTTACTTTTTTTTTCTCTTTTTTTTTTTACAGCGGGGATTGTCCAGAGTCCAGAAGCAGGACTCCAGGACTATGAGGCATTCTAGCGTAGTCCAAAAAAGATGAGCAGATATAAATCTCTAACGAGTTGTTTTTAACTGAAGGAACACCTTTGCATAATAAAGCTGTTGTCTAAAGTGGTCACTTAAATATGGCGTTACGTCCCAGTCCCAAGAGAATGGTTCAGGGTCTGGGGTTACGCTGTACAGCAAGAGAATGGTTCAGGGTTTTATTTTAAACTGGATGGAAATGGTGGTATATGGCAGAACTATACTATAAAGAACTAGATGCAGTCATTAACTAATGAAATAATGAGGTTTGTATTGCTTTACAAAAAAATAAACACACACATTCTCCCTCACACACACACACACACACACACACACACACACACACACACACAACAGGAGGAGGAGGAGGATCAGATTCAGGGTGGATCCATGCCAAAATAATAAACAAAGTGGTATTTATATTTAGTAGCTAGATTACCTGCAAAAAAAACCACCACAAACAAAAATACAGGTACTTTCCCTGATTCCCTAAACCAAAAACAGTGAATAAATTCCCTCTTCCCAAAATAAAGGGCAGCCACACCCCTACTACTGGTGATGTAACTGGTGAGTGCACAAACATACAGTGAAATTATCTACAAATATATACAAAGACCAACCAAAGGAATAATCAAAGTCAATGAAAGGCAAAAAATCACAACCAAATATCAAAACGCCAAAATCACAATCTCTTTCCTCTTTCCCGCGTCTCTCTACGGTTTTATATGGTCGTGCTGGGTGATGACGTCACTCTCAGGGCGGAAGCGACCGTGTGGAAGGTCAGGTAGATGCCGATGTGGGGACAGTCAGAGAACCTGGAGTGGAGTCTGGAGCGACGCGCGACCAGGACACAATACACACACGCGAGCGCAACGAAGCATTTATACAAAGCATAATATTTGAATAATAATATTTACATATGATTTAAAATGTAGCGAATTACAATACTTCAAACAAAACATACTTAAGTAAAAGTAAAATTACAGATTTTAAAAACTACTTTAAAAAGTAGAAGTACACAAAAAAAACTACTCATTTACAGTAACGTGAGTAAATGTAATTTGTTACATTCCACCTCTGCTGACGTACTGTAAACCTGCTAGCCTTGCTGTAACATTGTCTATGAGTGGTGAGCTGATAATATGGATAGCCACTCTAAGCCTCTCTGTTCTTGTCCTGGAAAATATGCCAGTGCCCTCGAATACGTCAGAAATCTCCTCTGTGATGCATTTTTGACTGTGCAGTGACCATATTCAAACCTAGGCATATTCACAGGCCCAGAACAGAAGGTGCATTCTATGGGCAGATTATGTCTAGCATGCCTATTTTCTCCTAGTATCCACATGCAAGTTTGCAGGTCTCTTCTACTTCGAGATTCTGTCCATCATATCCTGAGATGCTACTGTCTGGTGGGCTTAGTGCTACACCTCCGGATATTTCATGAAATGTGTCACCTGATATTATGGTACGCATGGCACCATATTCTATTTTAAACTTTAACTTGTGACCACTTTTACCTGCTTCCTCTTCCGCAAATACCTGTTCTCTGGGTGTGTTTACATGAAGCATTGTCAAAAAACAGTGTGTTGCATTCCTTGCTTCACACTGAATCTTTGCTATCAGCGCCACTTGTTGTGTGACTGTGATACTGTATGCTCACTCCAGTGTGAACCATTTTCTGCCGGAAACCGACTGGTTTGCAGTGGATCGGTGCATTGTTTTTGGCTGATGCTGCAACAGCTTGAACGTGCGATGTCAATAACATTTTCTAACATTGAGGTTAAACCATGATATAGCAGCTTTTCATCGCAATCTCTGGGAATTTGGGAATCTTATCTCTAATCATCTTGCCACGGTTCGCGTAGCGTAGCCACTTTAACTCCGTCACAAACTGGTCAAACTTTGATTTTCTCCTTTGATTTTTCATAAAATGTATACAGTACACTGCAAAAATGAGGGTTTGCTTTAGGTGTTACACATACTTTAAACCTGTCATAGTACAGTATGTGTGTAATGCTGTCTGCTGGTCAGACAGGTTGGAAGAATTCCAATCAATTCGGGGCATGGGGACTGAATTTTATTCATTTCCGGCTTCATCACTGGCCACCTTACAGATTGTCACACACGTATTCATCATATACGTCATAGTGAACAACCAGATGTTCACTGAATATTGCACATTGAAATGATTTCAAAACTATGAAATAACACATATGGAATTAGGAAACTGTGTAATAACAACAACTGTCAGTTGTTATTTTAAGACACGAAAGTCAGTCTTGCAAGAACAATATTGTCAAGTGCATTTGCACAACACCATGATGAAACTGGTTCTCATGAAGACCTTCCCAGGAAGGCAAGGCCAAAAACTTACCTCTGCTGCAGAGGAGAAGTTCATTTAGAGTTACCACCCTCAGAAATCACCAATTAACAGCTGCTTTGATTAGAGCCATTATGAAGACTTTACAGATGATGAGTAGCAGATACATCTCAACTTTAACTGTCCAAAGGAGATTACTGCAGATTTTGGATACCTTCAGCATTGTAGAAAGAAATAAAAATTATGAAAGACCATGGAGTTAGAACATAATCCCACACTTTTGAGAGATAGTGTAGGAAGCGGTTGATCTGTGCTGTGGTGTACCGTTCCTTCAACACTATTTCTTAACATTCAGAAAAGCTTCTGTCCAACATGTGTGTTGTTTTCTCCACCTCTACTGCACTCTGAACTTTTACTCTCTGGTACATAACACTCTCTGCTTCTCTGCTGGTTTTGGTTTTATTGACATTCTTACAACTCTAGTCATCTTTTCACTTGTTTCCTCCTCTATTATAGTGCCCTCATTCTTGGTGCTCCTGAGCTGTGTGGGTTCTTCAGCAGGATTGAGGCCAAGGTTACTGCTAGTGCTAATGGTAAGACTTGTATCTGTCGCCCAACATCCACTTTGAGAAGTGGCCTCAGGCCCAACACCAACCCTGTTTCCACCATTACTGATGTTAATTCCATTTTTATCATTGGTATTGGCATTAGCATTGGTTCCAGTGTTAGATTGGTTAACAGTGTTGCTTTGTTTAAGACTGACCTCTTCCAGCTCTACTGCAAGTTATTCACTCCAGGCTCTGGCTCCCCATTGCTCTTGGACTTATTGTGCACAGCATGCTGCAGCCGGTACCAAGCAGTGAAGCACTGAAGAGGTGTCTCATCTTGATTGTTTAGACTTTTAACAACCTGTCCATATACTGTATCTCTAATTGTATACAGTAGTTGTTTATGTTGGTCAGTAGAGGTGGGTGGAATAAAAATGTATATATGTATATGTATATGCCCCTGATTCCTCTAGTTAATCAGTTTGTAGTCACTCTCGCTTTAACTGGTCAATTACCTCTCTCATCTATGCCAGTGTGGCGTGAGCAGTACAATTGTGAAAGAGTATACCAATGAAATAATCCGACTACGCCACCCTAGAAATTAACTCTAGGGAACAATACTCAATCCCAAAAAGGGAACAATTAAGCACACAGGTTCRAKTCTCTCAAWTAAGAAAGCAAGAGACGTGSGTGAAATATAAAAATACAAATGTTTTATTACAGCTATGATAAAGACTTTTAAAATAGACCATACRGAGTCAAAAGCACCGCAGAAGACCCACACTTTAAATGAAAACAATATACTTACAAAAAAAGAAATATGGACACTAACAAAAAATCAACTTTCAATATAAAAAAAACAAATAATATAAATACCAGCAGGGCTGAGGCTTCCAATGGCAGGAAACAAATGGAGTCTGGTTTTTGAAAAACACTCATCCACACACAAAGTGCACTCAGATCATACTACCACACATTCGAAATGGTGCATACCCCACAATAAAGAAGAACCACCACCGCAAGGGGGAAGATCCATTCACCTGTGGGACCCCAGCTCCTGCAATAAACCAAAAAGAAATAAACAATTAACTCAGCATACAATATAAATAATAAAAACTACTGGTAGACAACCCCTGACGGGAATCGGTGTCAGTCACTACCACATGAAACTAAAAAAGATCAAATGAATTCCAAACTTACAAAGTACATAGAATCAAATAAATATACAAAGCAAATGACATTAATAGAGAGAAAAATAACCGATAATTGGGTATAAATATATAATGATATGACCAAAAAGAAGAAAATCAAACAAAACCAACGTTAGTCATACAAAAGTATAACCAGAAGAAAACCCAAAGAAACTAAATGAGTCAAAAAGAAAGCAAAAGACAGAGTAGGTATCTTCTCTCCATGCAATGAGATCGTCGTATTCTCCATGCAGATACACAAAGTAAAACAGCCACCCAACACCATAGGAATCAGACAAGCAGTCCCCTTTTTAATCACAAGGGTGGCGTCTGCACGACAGCATCAACAGGAAAGCAGGATCCGGAGCAGACCGCTAATAGCGCAAAGCGGAGGAATAGCAAAGCGGAGGACAGCCATAAACATGATACCAAACGGAATAAACTGAGATGAAACGAGAGGGAGAATCCGTCAGGGTATCACACCAAATAAAAAAAGGTACAGGCACAGATCTATCGACCAGCTCACCGATAGCACAATGGAGCACAGGGAAGCACACCTGAGAGGCGAACAGTCATTAAATCCATTAAAACAGCGCCAAAAACACACTGACATCCAGATTCCCCACAAAAGGGGAAAGTCGAACGTGACGCACCCCGAGCAACGACCAATCAGCCCTTATATTAAGGATACTGATCGCGGATAGGCCAATCCAGCTGTCAGTCTAAGAATACTGATCGCTGATAGGCAAATCCTGCTGTCAGTCACCTAATTTCCTTACATTCCACTCCCAGTTTCTGCAATGTCGCCCCGACGGTGATCTAAAGGCAGCCCACCCAAAACTCAGTTCCAAGGCCGAAACAGGGTACCAACTGTAGTACCAACTATACTAGACACTGAACCAGCACCTACTGCTCGAGGGAGGTGGTGCAGGTTAGAATGATGACCTGCATTTCTCCGCCCAGTTCTTCTCACTACACTCTCAACAACCTCCAATGAATTTGGAAGCAATGGAACTGGCTGCAACCCCACCTCAACCTCAGGACCATCCATTACTCTGCAAGCTTCTGCAGATAGTACACCATCAGATGTCGAAGGGACAGAAAGAACGACAGCATCCTGTGGCTGCAACCTACCTTGATCTTGTGATGTCGCTGGCACCAAGACAAACAAATCTTCCTCATCATCATGCTCCGCCTCCAGAAGTTGCAGAGGTTCAATGACCAAAGGGTCAGGCGACTCAAGAGGTGGATCCTGGCCGATCAAAGTCTTTAGCAGAGATCGGTGCACATGCTTTACCTTACCCAAATCTGTGGTGGGAGCGATGGTATAAACTGACCCACCCTTGTTAGGCACCCTCAGGACCTGGTAGGCCACTGAGCTCCACAGGTCCTGGATTTTGTGTCTACCCCTCACGCTATAATCGCGGAGGTATACCAGCTGACCCTCCTTCAGTGGTACTTCCTTTACCTGTGAGCCTTTCGCCTATCAGCTGCAGCACCCAACCGTTCATGGGCACCCTCGAAAGCAACTTGCAACCGACCCTGCTGCCCCAGAATCCACCTATAAACACTGCCAGCCAATGGCTCTTGAACCCTGCCCAACAGGAAATCAACAGGAAGTCTGGGCTCGTGCCCAAACATTAAAAAGTACAGAGATTCCCCAGTTGACTGATGCGGGGTAGTGTTATAAGCGAAGAGTACCTGGGGGGAGACAGAGCGGCCAATCACCCTTTTTAGCAAGTGGCAAGGTGCGCAACAAGTCATGCAATGTCCTATTAAAGCGTTCGCATTGACCATTTCCAGCCGGGTGATATGGAGTGGTTCGCGACTTCTTGACTCCATACAAACTACAAAGTTGCTGGATGAGAGTGGATTAAAAATTACGGCCTTGGTCAGAGTGGATACGACCTGGTACACCGAATTTACAAAAACACTCTACCACCAGAACCTGAGCTACGGTCTCTGCCCGTTGATCTCTCGTAGGTACGGCCAAGGTATATTTAGTAAAAATATCGGTCATGACCAACACATTCTCAAGCCCGGACCTTGAGGGCTCAAGCACAGTAAAGTCCAAAGCCACAATTTCATTTGGACGGGCAGCCAACAAGTGTCCCATAAAACTACCAGGGGCAGTAGGGACCCTTTAGCACACTGGCACCGCTCACACTCCTGGCACCAGCGGGCAATATCTGCAGACATTCCAGGCCGGTAGCACCGCTGCCGCACGAGCTGGGATGTACGCTCCACCCCCTGATGCCCATGATGTTGGTGAAGCTGGGTCAAGACTTCATGTTTCATGACCGCTGGTAATAACACCTGGAAGACCTCCTCACCACCATCTGGGCGAAACACCCGCCGATAGAGCACACCATCAGTCTCAACCAGGCGRTCCCACTGCCGAAGCAGAATAACGGCAGACTTTGAGAGTTTCTTACGCTCTTCGGACGTTGGAGGCAGCTTACGCCTCCAGAAAACCAACAACGCTCCTATGGCAGGGTCTGTTACCTGCTGAGCACTCATATCGCTRATAGAGGAACAAGGAAAGGAGGTAACCCAATTTACCTGGGCTACTGGTTCAACTCTGGCAGCTTGCTGTAATGCCCCAGGAACAGCCACACCTGGGAACAACACTTGCACATCTCCCGTACCCAAAAAGTTATGTCGTGACAAGGCATCAGCGTTCCGATTGCTTTTACCTGACCTATATTTGATTTCAAAGTCGAACGCCGCCACTTGAGCAGCCCAACGCTGCTCCATGGCACCCAACTTTGCGGAAGCCAGGTAGCTAAGGGGGTTATTATCAGTAAATACCACACATTTCTGCCCCAGCAGGTACTCCCTAAATTTTTCAGTCATGRCCCACTTGAGTGCCAAAAACTCCAGTTTCATAGAACTGTAGTTAGATGTATTGCGCTCAGTGGGCCTTATAGGGCGCACCTTATCTTGCTGCTCCTGTGAAAGAACAGCCCCTAGTCCACCAGGACTAGCATCTACCTCTAAAATAAACAGTAGTGAAAAGTCAGCATAGGCAAGCACTGGAGCTGTGGTCTACTTACACTTCAACCCCTCAAAGCCACACTGACATTCCACAGACCAGGCTTCAGCAAACTCCTGAGCACAGTACTTTACACGTTTTGAGTTTGCTAGCTGGGCCACCAACCTGTGAAGAGGGGCAGCCAACTTGGCAAACCCCTCCACAAAACGCCGGTAGTAGCTAGCAAACCCCAAAAARGAGCGCAACTCYGAAACACTAGTAGGCYGAGGCCAGCGTGCAACTGCCTCCACTTTACCTGGGTCAGTAGAAACACCCTCAGAAGAGATGACATGCCCCAAATAATGGACTTCCTTTTGGAAGAAGGCACACTTGGACAATTTGACCTTCAGGCCTTCTCTCTGCAAGTGGCTCAAGACAACCTCCAACTGAGCAAGATGTTGATCTATAGAGGAGGAAAAGACAAYAATATCATCCAGATACAAGAGGAGAGACTGGCACTGCTGATCCCCAAACAACCGTTCCATCAAACGTTGGAAGGTGCTTGGGGCGTTGCATAACCCGAAAGGCATTCTGTTTCACTCAAAAAGGCCAAAGGAGGTGCAAAAAGCAGTCTTGAATTTGTCCCCTTCAGCTACAGGTACTTGGTTATACCCGCTGGCCAGGTCCAGGGTAGAAAACCAACGGGCACCAGCCAGCAAATTCAAAGTCTCCTCAATGCGTGGTAGAGGGAACGCATCCTTCTTAGTTTTTAAATTTAAGCGACGGTAGTCTACACACATYCGCAGGCTACCGTCCTTCTTTTTAACCAACACAATRGGTGAAGCATAAGGACTGCAGCTCTCTCTTATTACCTGGGTTTCCAAWAACTGATTAATATGTGCCTTTACCACCTCATACTCCGATGGGGGAATGYGTCTGAACCGCTGCCTGACAGGGATGTCATCCAACAGAGGGATATCGTAGGAGATCAGGTTTGTGCACCCCAGGTCTCCATCGTGTATGGAGAACACAAGTAAATACTTCCCCAACAATGCCCGACGCTTACTCTGTTCCTCCTCTGACAACACAGAAAGATCGAACATGTCGATCTGTTCCTGCACACTAGGAGATTCCTGCACAACCTGTGCACTTACCTTAGTTGTAATGGTATTAACTTCTGTAATTYCCGGGGGCAGACTAACCACATCAACCTGGTTCACTGTGCCAATAATGGTGCTCGCATACAGCACTACATCCATAGTACCAACATTAACCACTGGCACATAAACAGTACCACTGTGCACCCTTAAYAGAGCAGGAGAGGCCAACAAACCTGCCGGCAGACCCGAAGTAGGTGGTTCATACAGTACAGTCCCACTCGAGTATTGAACAGAACAAGCTGCGGCGACAAACTTCATGGTGCCACCCATGATGCGACACGCCCTACGTCCACGCACTTTAATTCGCCCCTCACGAGCCGCCGCTGGCTGGGCGTCGACCTGGTGGCAATGTTGTAACGCCTGGAACACACAACTAGAGGCCTGTAACACCACTGGTAAATCAAAAAGTGCTTTACCATGCTGGCCAAAGAGCTCCTGGTAGCAGCGCCTAAGGATGTTCATGCCCAACACCCCAGGAACTTGTGCACACACACACTACCAGGAGGATCTCTGACTACCAACATGCCACAGCCTACAACTACTTGCCCACAAAGCTCCACATCCAATTCCAGATACCCAATATATGGAATCGCAAGGCCGTTTGCAGCTCGAAGCTGTAGCCAATTACACGATCTAAGCCGCTCCTGACTCCACAACCCAAAATTAGTCAGAAAACAACTCTCAGTGATAGTGGACACCATGGAACCAATATCAACCAGGCAAGGCACCTGAGCCCCACCCATAGATACAACAAGTCGACATAAAACGGGACATAAAATCCAAACCAGTAACATTTGAACCTATCCTTTCCCCAACCAAGTTGCGGCCCTGCAACTCGGTGGGAGCTAGTTTTCCGACGACTGCATGGACAATGACTGCTCATCCTTCATTAAAGCCGAATTCACATGAGCCGGCTGTGGGCGGACAGACACCCGCTCCCCGTCGTAATCTCTAGCAAAATGGCCAGGTTTCTGACACCGTCTGCAAATTAAAGTAGTCTGAGATGGTGTGTTTTGAATCTGAGCCATACTTTGAGTTAACTGATTTAATTGTTGCTGCTGCTTCCGCAGCATATCCCAAAGTTCACTCATTTCTGATGTTGTCGAACCACCACGGCTGCTACTACCAATGTGCTGATGTCCCTGTACCCCATATTGAATACCATAAGCGGCTGGAACCGACTGACTGCAACCACACGCCCCCCCCCAAGCATACTCTCCCTTTCCCAATGAAGGGCTTCACTGCGAACGTCAAATAAAGTAACAGTGGGTTGACGACGAACTAACGCCTTAAGTTCACATCGAAGAGCACAATCATTAACGTATTCGACAAACTGATCTCTTAGCAACATTTCACCTTTGGGAATACCATGAGGGGACTGATTTTTTACTTTTTCCAGAAGACTCATCAGGGCCAAAGAAAACTCCCCAAAGTTTCCCCTTCCTGTTGCTTTCTGCAAAAAAACGCTTCTTGAAGTGCAACATAAGAATTTGTGCAACCATATAATTCACGCAACGGGTCCTCCCTCTTGTTTACTGATCGATATTGAATCCCGCGCCTCTCCCTCCAGATGATCAACCAGAAAAAATGCCTGATCAGCCGTAGACAGATGGCGAAGCCGTATACAAGCTTGAGCCTCCTCMACCCACTCATCGATGCCAATGCCCAACCGACCACTGAACTTTGGACACTTACGATCCCGAGGAACAAAAACAAACCGTTCCGCTGCCGATGCATCAACACCAACGAGTGGGGGATCCGCAACTGCAGGAATCTGAACATTAGATTGACCTGGCTGTGCAACTAACACTTGCTCTTGTGGCAGTCGTTCATTGTCTGACTTTAATTGGGCTACCAACTCCCTTAACTCACGTATTTCATCCTCCATAACTGCAAATGCACAAGCACTTACCACGAAGAGGTGAACTGAACATACCTTTTACCGGTCCACCACAAAAAGGGCTGCTGCTGTCTGGTTCCTATCAAAAAACACAAAAAAGGGAAAAAAACAAGACGGCTACTCAACCAACCCAAAACCCACGTCTCTGCACTAAAGAGAGAGATCCTGCGGATTACGCCAGTCCTGTGTAACTAACTGCTGTGTTCTTGCTTCTGGACAAAAGTTTGCTTAAGGAACTGGGTGTAAATAAAATAAAATAAATAAAATAATAAATATATAAAATTTCATCCAGACTGGTGGATTTCATATTTCTGGTGCTCTCTATGCCGACCCCAATTTGTAAAATAGTTAAATAAAAATGGCAGGTAGGCTCAGTCTTTGTGGCACTATTGGACATTAAAAACATCTACCTGTTAAGCCCCAGTCTACCTGCAATCACCAACCCAGGGAAAAAAAAGTTCTATAAGTGGATCCAATAGTGTCAAATGGTGCCACAGCATCGAGGCAACCAAGTTGTTTATCTCTAGGACTGTGCCCCATTAGCACAGATGTGGCTTAATCCATCCTCATCTATTTCTTTCCAGCGCTTAATCTTCCAGTTCTTATGGATGAGTCTGCCTGCGATTGAGCTAGGAAAGGATGTTGGTTTTTTTCCAGTTAACAATGATGATGCTCTCTGGAAGACATCACGGCTAGAAAACAGGTGGTTAATATTTTTAGGAGATTACCTAAACAATTAAGGTTGAGTGGTAAAAACAATGACAGCAATTACAGCAACAGTACATTTAATGGTAAATGTAAAAGCAATTTCACTTTTACATTTATAAGTTACAGTACATGATTGAGACTAAATGGCCATGGGGCCATAGGAAAATCACTTATTAGTGAGGCAAATTGGGGGAAGGCTTCACTTTGGTAAGTTGCATGAAATGACTTTGCAGCAATGTGCTCTCATGATTCCAGCTTGACTCTATTCTAGAGCAATTGGTGACTGTACCAGCCTCTGAAGTGTTATGACCCAGGGGTGCTGCAGTTGGCTTCACTAAAATTACATCAGCTGATGACCTGAGTGTACTAAATGACCAGGCTATTACATCAATGTGTTTTGTTCTGTTTTTCCTTGTGACATGGGCATATTCCAGGACTCAAATTATTAAAGAGTTGTTCTGAGAGCATGAGGAATCATTTTCACACTGGCCGTCACATGGCCTCTGTGATATTTGTGTAACAGATTTCTTTTTTTTGCCAGACAGTGTTTTACAATATATGTCAGGCTACAAAACTCCATCCATAATGTTTCAAATTTAAATTTTATTTTTCACATGCACAGCCATACATGTCATGACATCTGTGAAATGCTTATTACCACTGCCTAAAATACTATTTTAAAATAATTTAAATAGTTAAAAATACACTAGAAATTCAATTTACACTGAATTTTCAATTATGGTAAAACGTAGAATGGAAAAGTATAGAAATATAGGACAAGGCATATAGAGTATAAAAATTATTCACACAAAGAATGAAGATTTTTCACTTTTTTCAAATTATTCACTCAAATGAACTCTGAAAATATTAAATCAACACTAGAAGCATAGATATTTGTATGCAAACAAGGAAATGTGCAAACAAGGAAATGTGCCAGATAGGTTTGTTTGATTCCAACAGATACAAATCTTTATAGGTTTATGAGAGCACTTGTATATGTTGTGCTGTGCGAGCTCCTCCTTATCCTCTCATTGTTGGCCGCGCAGGCTGCAGAAGCATCTTTCCTAATTAGGTAAAGATGCTTATATGTCTTCCTCACCGAAGTGTTAGATGTGACAGGACCATGACATGTCCTGCATAATGTGAGCACTAAGGAAATGGAAATGTCCACTCTCTACCCTAGGTCCCCATTGATATTGAGGGGGTGGTAACACAGCTACTTCAGGCTGAATTCCTTTGTCTTGCTGACATTCAGGACAAGACTGTCTCCTTCAGGTAGGTCTCCTTGTTGTTATCTGAGACCCACCACTACAGTGTTGTCAGCAAACATGGTGGTAGAGATGGAAGTGGCCACACACTCATAAGTATACAATGAGTACAGCAGTGGGCTCAGGATCCAAATCTGGGGGCACCAGTGCTGAGAGTGTGGAAGGGTGAGACATGTCTGCCCACTCGTACTGCATTTAGTCTACCGGTCAGGACATTGGAGATCTTCTGACACAGGGAAATCTCAGGTCCTCCTGAGGTCCATGCTGAGCTGAACATATATCATAACAATTTTCCTTTCTGTTGTCCACATAGCTTTGGCTGTCTGTAGGTGATGTTTAATGGTACCATCTGTACAAGGATTGGGACAGTATGCAAACTGTAAAGATCCAGAGTGTCATGTAATGAAAATATGATGAAATATCTTCTTAATTATTTGCTACTCATTTGGATTACCTAAAGTTTTGTATTTAAAATGATCACACTGTATCTATTGATAATTATAGACCGCTTCAAGACCTTAATTTGGCAACCGAAGTGTGTATCGGATACTTGGCAAACGGCTTCTCAGCACATGACCAATATTATTTATATATTAATTTATATCCAACGTTATGTAAGTTAGCAACACAGCAAAGCAGGTTAACAAGCATGAGTGTTACTGGCCTAGTTACTATATAATATATTATATTCATAAAGAGATAAGATTATAAACTTTTCTCCCTTTCTTTTTTCATTTTCTGTAGACTGGGCACCTAATAGCTTTGACCTTTTTTTTTTTATTCATATATTTATTATCGTATTGGACGAGAATCAGGATCACTCACCAATTAATAGTCAAGACCAACCCATTTCACCTGGGGGTGTGTAGACTGGTTATATTTGACTCTGAATGATTTCACACAGAAGAATGTAATATGTCATAACACTGTACAGTATAATATATATTCATAGTGTTATGAATGATCTGTGGTTTATTCTGTAGCATTTTGTAGTGTGAGTGATTTTACTAGTTACATTGCTGTAAGTTAGCAGTGTGTTTTGTTTTCCTGCTCCCCTGCAGGCGACATGAGGTGTTGTCCATGAGCCCCCTCCCTCCCCATCTCAGACTTCTGTGTTGAAGATATTCCCCATCAATCCGCTGAGTCGGTCACACAATAGAATCAGGTCAATAAAGAGGCTAACTGACCTACACGGTGGGATGAAAAATTTAATGTTTATAGAAAATGTTATAATTATTCTGAACTTTTCTGTAAATTCTTCTTACTCAGTGCTGGCTTCGGGCAAGGGTCATGAGTCCTGACCGGTGAAAAGCGCATTCTCTGTTCTCTGTTTTTGTAGAGCCCATGGCAGACAGGCTGAGGGAAAGGATGGGTTTCCTTCTATCCACTGAATATTTGCTTCACATTGTCATACTGGCTTAGTAGTCTAACCTGTACTAATTTCTTTCCCACAGATTTCACTGAATTCTACTTTCAAAGCACCTCCAAGTCAAAACCATCACAGGTGAAGGCTACAGGATGGTAGTCACTGAGGTAGGCAGGTTGGGGTTGCTTTTGGACTGGAATGATATTGGACAGTTTGAAGAATGTGGGTATTATTGTGCCAGGAAGAGACTGCAAGAATTAGACTTGAGATACCTTCTGGTCCAGCTGCCTTTCTGATGTTCATTCTGCTAAAGGATGTCTACATGTCATGCTCCAAAAAGATGCCAGCATTTCCTATTTCTGACCCTCCTTATATGCATGCTGCCAGTAGTACTGATTGCACTGTTAGCTGCAGCGTCAAAGCAAGTATCTTCAGATCATTTGTCAGCGATTCTTCTTGAATTTGTATACTGCAATTTAACACACAAGGAGACTCCAACTGATCTGCTTTAGATTTTATAATTGTCAAAGAGCTACTATGATTATTTTGCAAATTAACCTTTAAAATCATTTATTTACTAAAATTCATTTATTTACTTCAATTACACACAAATTTAATAAAACTTGTGTCTATTATTTCATAATAATGAATTAAAGGAATGTGATCCAAATAAAATCCATATAAAAGAAATCAGTAGCCTATAAAAGGAGAAAGAGTTAGTATGTGTCTCTTTCAGCCGATGGCTTCAGCGATTGAGCTGTACAAGATCTAACACACTCTACTCTTTCACTGTTCAGTCATTATTTTGAGTTTATGATTTTTAGTGGCTATAACTGAACTATTTTGTTAATTTGTTAGAGGTTGAAATTTGTTAACACATGCACACCAGAGTACAAAGAAATGCAACCCTAAGTGTACAAATTTGAAACTTACTTTAAAAAATATATATTCTTACTATTTTTTTTATTCGGCTAGTTGATAAATGATGAATGAGGAATATTGTGGGGAGATGTTTTTTAGTTATGATGTTCAAAACAGTTCAGTGTGGATAAAGAACTTATGGATAATGATTAAAAATACTTGTGGATGAAGACTAAATAACTTTATTTAATTAAACATTTATTCCATTTAAAGACAAAATCACACTATTATATTAAGGCTGAAAAGGAAGCCAAGTTTATCAAAATTCTGCTTTCACATATTCATGAATCTATAACTGAAGGAAAGCTGGTCTTTATTTAAAACTTTATTTTGCACTTATGTCAAAGAAGGCAAGAAAACATTTTAACGTCATCACATACTTGATGGAGAACCACACATGGGGAGAACATGCAAACTCCACACACATACCCGAAGTGGGAATCGAACCTTTAGCCCTGGAGGTGCAAGGCCACATGGCCAAGCACTACATTACCCTGCCACCTTGTGTGTTAATAATTGTATATATTATATGCAAATAGGGATAAGTAGTAACATTTATCACAAGGCTTTTTAACCTAAACCTTATAGTTTGGCATGTTGTTGTTGGTCTTTCGACTATTATGGGATTGCCACAATGGAAGTTCCAACACATACACTGATTACTTGCCATGGGTTTATGCTTGATTCCTTTCCTAATAAAACCCTTCCATTTTTATCCGGGCTTGGGACTTGCCCTGCTACCTAAGGACTGGGTTTGGCAGATGCGAAGGCTACCACTGTGCCACCAATGCAATATATATATAGTATAGCGTATGTATCAGTGTACATGTGTCAGTTTGAGTAATGCAACTCTGAAGAAAAGTACCATATTATAAATATCATGCCAGAAAGGTATAAGACCAGTAGAAATAGTAACAGAGGGATGTGTACTAGAATTTTAAAATGCTCAGATGATATTATTTAATTCTTTAGGGAACATGATTAAAACCTGCTTTGACAGAACTGGCACATAAAAAAATCAGAACACTTTCATACAGTACGAGCAATTTTTATGGTTTCTCACAAAACAGGTAGCAAGAAGAAAACACACTGAACACACACACTTAATCTGTCCTAAGCAGCTCCATAATTATACATTAAAGTACAGTTGGTGATGGATTATACTGCAGAAGTAGACATAGACAGTGATAGAGAACAAGAGAGAGAGAGAGAGCGAGAGAGGAAATGTGCCTGACACTCTTGGTGTAAATTAGCATTTGCTTGCGACTCCTAATTAATGACAGGCTGACAGAAGTGTACTTACTCACACACACACGCACACACACACACAACCACATGCACTGTGGTATAGGAGAAGGGAGAAGGTGGCATTCACAGGCACTCCAGAGAAGATAGTACAAGATGAGCAGAAGTCTGGGAAGGCAGAGCGAGAGAGAGAGAGACAAGGGGGGAACAAATGGAACCACTTCAAATTCAATCGACTAGTCATTAATTACAGTAAGGCCTTCAGTCTGGCTATAACTTCATTCTGACTGGATTAGTTTTACAAATGGACATGAGGTAATGTAATTATTACAGGAGTATCTCTGGGATTTATACAGTTTATGTTAATGAGCTTATTTTAATACAATATCCTTTCAATTCTAACAAATTATTTATATGAACTTGTGTCCTATACACATTATAAGCTGAGACTAATAATAAAGGGTTTTTTCTTTTAAATAAAATTGATATTTATCATTCAATATGTTTCCACCACAAGAAAGTCATCAGCACAGTGTAGTATTTGGGTACAAAACACAAAGCAGAAAATGAAACTACTGTTTATATCTCTCATTAAACATGACTGAACTGACATGTACTGAACTGTATATGGTTGAAATGACAATAAAAGCCTACTTGACTTGACTTAAATAGTTACAAAGCATGATGTGTGATAACCGACAAACTGCTTTGGATGTGCTGCCCTTGGAAAATAATTATTAGCACTCACAACTATTGCTGCACTGATGTGTATGTTTCTGGCTAATACAGCTTGGTTGGTCTGATTTCACAATATTATCTAGAATGGCATTACCTTTACAGTATATAGAACTATGGAGAAAGTCTCTATTTAAAGGGAATATAATTCTTCCTACTCCATACAGTATAATGACAATCCTCCATCCTGTATCTGCCATACTGTTTGCCAGTCACATGACTATGCTGCCATGTTGGAGATACAGGTTAAGACTGTGTAAGCGTGCCTGTCATGCATGTCATCCACCTTATCCAGGTCACCCAGGCCTTAGGGGCATGAAGCTGGGTGGCATATAAATATTCAACATCCCAGCCAAACACGCAGAGCACCGGACAAACCAATACCCCAACACCCACATACATATTAGCTTGTTCATTATTGCAGCACACAGAACCATTACTTTTTAATGGGACAGAGGAAGACTATGAGTCTCAAAGTGCAGGCAGCATGGAGCAGAAGGACACTTTGCTGCAGGGGTTGATGGGTATCTTTTTCTCAGTGAGAGCATCTCAGTGGGGAAGCCAACAAGCCAAGATGCAAGGCAATGAAAACACAACATTTTGAGAGAAATTGCCTGCAAACAAGGCACATTAGCAAGGATATAAGGAGTTCGTTTAAAGTACAATAACCAACAACAAAAAACTTTATTACAGAGTAATTATACAGTGTTAGATAGATTAAACATTTATGACAGTTTTTTTCTGTATTAGCAATACAAGAGATTATTATATAATACAATATTATATATTAAATATATTATTATTATAATTCTCTAAAAGGCAAGCAGAACCACTATAAGAAGCAAATGACCCAAGAAGAAATATTCAAGAGTGCAGTTTAAACTATCTGTGTATGTGTGTGCCTGGCAATGGTTTGCACCCTATCCAGGGTGTACCACGCCTTGTGCCCTAAGTCTCCTGGGATAGGACCCAAGCCCCCTGCGACTCTTTTTGGGGGGGAATATATGAAATATATACGACTCTGACCGTTTACAGACACAAAACGCCTCTGTTACATGGAAAACATGCGAAATTACACCCATGAATGTAGTGTGTTACACCACTACATGATTCCTCTTCCCACGGATCACAGCAGGTCTTATATTCAGCAAATACAACCTTATGCAAACAACAACATGTACAGTTTTTCACCATCTAAATATTTATTTAACTTGAAATTAAACAAATAAGAAAGAACAAGTGGGAATTCCTTCCACAGGATTTAAGAGGGTAGGTTGCAGCCGTGTGCTACTAATCTTCAGCCCTTGATTTACTGATCATCACTAGTAATACAGACCTCTATAAAGCAGTGATTTTGGCAATTTGCTGGCCTGAAGAATTCATGTGTGTGTTAACACACTGCTAAGAGGGAAAGAGAGTTCATCATTCTACAGTGAGAAGTTTTATTCACAAGTAAAAAGCATTCAAGACTGCTGCCAGTCTGCAGAGGAATGGACTTCCCAGCACATTCAACCCAGGGTCAGACTGTGCAGTGCTTAGAGAAATACAAAACAAACCCATTCCCTAAATGTTAAAGTCCATGACAGCACAATTAGAAGAAGACTGAACAAGTACGGTTTGTCTGTAAGGGTTGCCAGGAAAAAGTTACTTCTGTCTAAAAAAAAGATGGAAGATGAAGGTACCCAAAATTGCAGCTGAACAAACGACGAGATCTCTCAAACTTCCTCTGAAAAGATGACACCAAAATGGAGTTGTTTAGCCTTAATGCCCAGCACATTCTTTGGGGAAAATCAAACATCACGTTCAAGCAGAAACAGCTCATCCTCACTGTCAAGCATGAAGGTAAAGGAGTAATGATTTGGGCTTGTTTTTGCATCCACAGGACCTGGGCACCCTGCAATCATTGACTCGACCTTGAACGCATCTGTATATCAAAGTATTCTAGAGGCACATGTGAGGTCATTTGTCTGACAGCTAAAACTTGTGTAAAATTGGGACATGTCAATGACCCAAAGCACACACGTAATTCTATACTAGAATAGCTGAAAAAAAGGTAAATAAATAGAGGTTTGGATTGGCCGATTCAAAGTTCCAACCCAACCCAATTCAATTGGATACAACCCAATTTAAATTCTGTGGCAGGACCTCAAGAGAGCTGTGTATAAGTGAATGCCCAAAAACCTCAATGAAATGAAGCAATGTTATAGGGAAGAATGGGCCAAAATTCCTCCATGTGAGAGACTGATAAAGTCATAAGGGAAACAATTCCTTGAAACTATTATCCTTCATGTTTTTTTCTGTCCACATCTGATGATTTTTATTATATTTAAACAAAACAGACATAATTTATATATATATA